>CM060970.1:123424338-123464338 GCA_030765045.1 Tenodera sinensis
ACATTTGCAGAAATTATCTTATTGCTTACTTCCTTTGCTTATTTCCTTGTAGGAGCAAGGATAATATGAGATAATTTGGCGATACTCAAATGTTTCAAAGTTTTAAAATTCCGTTCTCTTTGTCCCATTAAATATAAAAAAATTAATAACCGTATATTATGCGACAAAAGTATAAGTTCTCCAAAACTCACACTAATAACAAGGAATATGTCCGGAATAGTTCGATCTACATTTTTGCACAGTATGATTTGGTCTATCTCTAACGATTTACCAGTTATGCAAAAGTCATCTCGAATAAATACGACTACAGGGGCTATAACCAGAGAATTCGAGATATACATTTCATTTGTCATAAAAATATCTCAAATCAAAATTTTAAATCAAAATCATAAGAGCTATTTTCAAGAAAATCAAAATTTTGAGTTATGTTGTCAAGACTGACACACACACACACACACACACACACACACACACACACACACACACACACACGGAGATTTTTCAAAAAATACATTTTTTTGTATTCAGGGGCCGCAAAACATACATTTTCCGGTGAAATGTCCACATCAAATTTTTGGGTGGAATACACTACTTCCTCTACTTTAGAATAAGTAGTAGAGAAAGTAAAAAACAGTGAAATTGTCTGTTCATACATTTAGGTTATGTTGCAAGATTTTCCTGTATTTGCCGGGATTACTAAATCATCTGTATAAACTGAGATACCTTTACTGGTTTCATAAGCCAATTTGCTACTAGTAGGGTTTAATCTTCTTTGAACATATTTTCATAGCATCATCCAATAAAATAGCGAAAAGCAGAGGACTCAGAATATATCTGAGTCCCTTAGTTGTATAAAAATTCCATTCACCTTGTATTGCTGGTGCGGACATAATTTGTACAGTAGGACTTTTGAATAATCTCGACAGACTTTCAGCGGATCTAATTAATATGGACTGGACAAAACGTAGACGAATGCTACAACAAAGCCCCTACACTTGCATGATTTCAATCTTCCAATGAAAATAAATAAATGCGTAAAAATAAAGCTTGCCACTTGAAGAAAAGCAGGATCTCATGCAAGTGACTATGTATATTATCAAAATGGCACTCACATCAAAGAGAAACACTGCTAAAACTAGATAAGCTTTTATTGCACTATTTGTATTCTTCACAGCCCATGGTCAAGAAGCATAGCAGCACGCAAATATTACTTTATTCGCATTCAAGATTACAAGCCAGCATCCACATAAAAAATGCAAGCAACAAGTGAAACGTGCACATTTTATTGCCTGGGGCGTTGGAGCAATCAAATGAATGCAGGGGAAGGCCTCAAAGTCACGAGGTCCGTCAACATTTGTTGTATTATTTGTGTATTTAATTCCAACAGTGGAATAAACCTCTGCATGAAGTGCTTTTAGAACAAGTGAATCCTTTTCTTCCAGGAGAGTAACAAAAAATATTTAATTTGATAAGTGACGTTTTATGAAAGGATCGCAGTTTACCACGGCCTCTAGTAGCTGTCTACGTCATCTGGTCATGCTCCTGAACTTATGTTGCAAAAATTAAGACCTCTATTTGTACAAGTATCAAATTTGACTGTGTGTGTGTGTGTGTGTGTGTGTGTGTGTGTGTGTGTGTGTGTGTGTGTGTGTGTCTGTCAGTCTGTGGACAGCACAACTCAAAAACGAAAAGTCGGTTAAAAACCAAAGTTGGTATTTAAGTTTAATGTCTTTCAAGGATGCGACATGAAGATTTTGAAGAAAATGGCCCCACCCTAAACAACCCTTTACATGGCAAATATTTCGAAAATTTTTATTTTCTTGAAAATGGCTCTAACGATTTTGATTAAAATACCATATGTTTAAGATATTTGTAATGTATTTGAAATGTATTTTGAATTTTCTGGCTATAGCCTAAGTAGTCCTGTTTACCCTGGATGACTTTTGAATAACTTGTAAACATTAAGAAATAGACAAATTCATAATATACAAAAAAATGTAAATCTCACCAAAACACACAATTTATATACAAACGAATTTTTTGGTAGAGTGAACCATTTCGGAGATATTCCTTGTTATGTGTGTTAGTTTCGGAAAACTTAAAACTTTCGTGAAGTGGATCATCGTTGTTCATTTTTTCATATGTGAATCGTGCAAAGAGAACGGAATCTTAAGCTTTAAAAGATTTGACTGTCGCTTACAGCCTACTGTATTTTAATATTCCCCTTGCATCTACAAGGAAATAAGCAATAAGTTGTACAAATGTTTATCTCAACTAACACGAAGAAGATACAGGAATAAGAGTTTGTAAGAATAGTTAGTACAAGAGTAGAGAAAGTCATGTGAGTGCAACACATCAGAGTTTTTATACTGGATGCAAAATTGTATCGAAATAAAACGGGAAAGGTTTTCTTGTGATACCTCTAAACCGCCTTTCTTGGGTGGCATTAAGCTATAATTACATTTCTGTGAATTTCCACAACTTCTGAAACTATGTTACCAACTTGCCATAGATAAACAATCTGGCCACGTGTGGTTTCTATCATGTATGACATGGTCTGAAAGAAGCAACAGTTGTAGCTTAATGAATAATCATTTAGTGAACCATCAGGAGTAATCAATACCTTCCATTTATGATGACGTGTCATTGGTTCTAACCTTGTTCAGCCAGTAGCACGAACATTGCTTAATCATTGGAGAGGGGTAAAGAGAGGAAAAGAAGGGTTAGCCACTAGGGCCTCGTTAAGTAATTCTGATACCATTGCATTTTATTAAATTTGTTTTCGGTACAGGCGTACTATGCTTGGCAACAGCATTCTGCCTGAGCACTGCCCAGCATTTATATGACCGTAACTTTTGCCCTTTTTTACCTTCTCTACTACGTATAGTAAGTAGAGGAAGTACTGTACTCCACCCAAAAATTCGATGTCGAGGTTTCACCGAGTTGGTCTCCTGAATCAAAAAAAAAAAAAAAAAAAAAAAAAAAAAAAAGCCTTTTCAGAAAAAGGTCCATCTGTGTGTGTGAAGATACAAGAATTAGATGGTAATTATTGTTTATTTATGCCAACAAGCTTACTGTTGGTGTTTTTAAACACACAAGCAGTGTACGGACAATGTTTAAGAGTTGGAATCAGGACTGAAAAATTAAATGCCATAGCTGGAATCTCTAAAGTACGAATCGGCTGGGGAATTCAATGTCGTACTGGCAAGTTGGCCGTGGTTAAAGCAGCCGCTCGATAAGCGGAAGATCCGTGGTTTAAATCCCGGCTATGGCATTGAATGTTTCAGTCCTGATTCCAACTCTTAAACAAGAATAAGAGTTTGTAAGAATGGTTAGTATAAGAACAGAGAAAGTCATGTGAGCCAACACATCAGATGTTTTCCACATACTAACAAACACATGGAAACACAGACACACACACACACACACACACACACACACACACACACACACACACACACACACACACCACAGGGCTGTCTTTCACTCACTGACACATTGACCAACTCATGTCTGTAAAGACAACTCTCCCATCTGCTGTTTCCTGGCTTCCTTATATGGCGCGAATGACGCAACATGGATCTTTCTCAACTTCCACTTCCACTTCCGCCGATAGCTTTCGAACGTTCCAGTATTCCTTTATATACGTCGCTCATTGTTGTTAGTCATGTACGTGTACACAAATAGTCACGCGAGGCAGCCTGACCCTGAGCACCTTTGTTTGCTCGCAGGCCTGATATGTGGTATGAAGTAGTTTAGCCCCAACCGTCCTTTGTAGTTGCGCCGCGCCTGGGTCACAATATTTTCTCTGCCATTACCCTGTTTCTCTTTAAAAGTTGAAAGCCCATGTTAATTAACAGCTACAAAGAGACGATCTCTGATTTAAGTTACGGAAATCTGGGTCATATTTTACCACAGTTAAAGCTTTGCTTATTGCCAGACTTAGGCCGAATTGCACGCTTACAAAATTATCTACATTTCCTATGACTGACTTTTAATAAACTCTTTTCTTCCTGGTGTTTTTGAAGTTCGTGTTTCTTTAAGCGTTTGCCACACAATATTCACCGACGCCTGCATACTCAGAGGTAGTTTACTACTTTATTCAGCAACACTCCTCGATTATTTTCCATTAGCTTATTAAACACTTTTAAAGTAATTTGCTTTTCCCCTATTCTTAACGGTTTTCCTTTGTGATGTACCTTCACTCCACAAACATTTAAATACACACGCAAGTTGGAAATACAACACTCGTTAACTACCGCCCATGTCAATTGGATGAAGGTGGAGAAAAAACGAAAGTTGAAAAAGGAAAAACTCATTTAATAGCTTCTTTAAAGCGTATGCTTTTTGTCTTATTACCTGGAAAGGGGCGTAAATATCATATTATCACGAGTTGTCTAAAGTTGTTTAATAACTTCTATACTACTCGTGTAGAGAAATAATTTAGAGAAGTATTTTCTTTTGTGAGTAGCTAGCTGAAATACCCGGCGTTGCTCGTGGTTTGGCAATTTTTACTTATTACGTTGAATACTACAAAGAACCCAAAATAAATATATGAATAAAAACAATGGGAAAACACTATGCAAAGGCATTAATACACAGTCCCAAATACCACAGGAAGAAAAGAAAATAGAGAAAGCTGCTTGAATGTAAAACGCTGCTTTTCTATGTCAATCATATAGAAAATCGTGTGAATGTAATATGTGGCATTCCTACTTAAGTAAAAGAAAATTGCATAAATTGTATGCTGAAGGGCGAGTAGGGAAGGATATGTGAATGTGTTAAGTAAAAGAAAACCGAGTAGAGAAAACTATGTGATGTATGGTAAAATTATAAAACTGATAGAATACAAATCTTCTTCATGAAAAATGCATACACATACCGAATTTCTTGGTGAACAGTGCAGGAGTTTAGGAACAAATAGAGGACAAACATACACTCATTTATATTTATATTTTATTTATATGCAGGTCCAAATGTTCACTGAAAACCGCCGTTGGTAATTGTAACTCTAATAGCTGTACGGTTTTCTTGTCCCCAAATGTGACTGTTACGTGTATTAAACATGCCCTCTTGTGTAAAAACCTTCTCGTATTCTCGTACGTCTAGAGTACGGTTGTAGGAAACCTTGGTTAATCAATGCGTTTTTTTTACACTAATATTGCCCTTCGGTCACCAAGGACCATTTTAATTTACTTCCTCACTCGTACTTGCAGGCGCATACTGATGCCGGCCCTCATAGCCGAGGCCGATAGAGCGTGTGTCTTTAGAAATCCGCCGGCCGCGCAGAGGGTTGCGGGTTCGAGTCCCGCTTCGGGCATGGGTGTTTGTGGCTGTGTCTGTGCGAGTGTGTGTATATATACCACTTTACCCGGCATTGGGGTAAGAAGATAACACTTCACCCGTTAACAGAGTTGCAGAACACCTCGGGGTTTGGTCAGTGGCGTACGGGAAGTTTGTTCTCCTTGTAATACAAGCGAGTGGAAACGGAATTACCCAGGCTTCAACTAGCGTGTGCAGCACGTGATAATAGACAAGAACACTCTTAGAATATTTTCCACTTCACTTACAGGACCTTATTTTCCAGGGAATAAATTCACTCCTGTATATGATCCTATTGTCTAACATTATGGATTACAAGTTGCAAATTGTACCTCGTGTTTGCATGAATTTTTTTTTTTTTTTTTTTTTTTTTTTAATTTATTTAGAGTCGCTTTAACAATTAAGTCATATCGCGACTATTCTATGGAATACAGCGGTATACAATAAATTTAGTACAATTATTTTACCAAAAACATGAGAATACAATCAAATCAGTACAACAAGTATGTTTCATATTATATTTTCGCATGCAAGCCCGTACCTTTGAGAAATGATAACACCCTTCTGCAGTTGGATGGCGTGTTCAGAGTGGTGGATAAGTCTCCAGTGATGTGATGAAGCTGTCGTTGTGTAGCGTATTGCTTACATTCTGTGAGGAGATGTTTTACTGTGAGGCGGGTGTTGCAGACTTCACATTGTGGTGGCTGGCCTTTGCTGAGGAGGTATGAGTGGGTTAACCTTGTATGACCAATGCGGAGACGTGAGATAATCACCTGCTCTTTCCTGCTAAGAGAATAGACAGGGGAAGAATTGGTGTCTCCTTTCCTTACCATGTGTAGTTTTTCTGGAGGCGATTGATTCCAGGCCTGGCATGCATGAATTTTGTTACGGCAAATTACAATCTGTAATCTCTAATGTTAGACAATAGCAGCATATACAGGAATAAGTTTATTTCCTTGGAAATAAAATCCTGTAAGTGAAGTAGAAAATACTCTAAGACTGTTCTTTGTCTATTATCACGCGCTGCACACGACAGCTGAAGCCTGGCGAATTTTATTCTCGCTCGCTTCTCGTACAAGCAGAACAAAGTTCACTCACCTCACTGACAAGATTTACCCCTGGGCGTTCTGCAATTCTTTTAACGCACGAAGGGTTATCTGCTTACCCCAATGTCGGGTGAAGTGGAGCGCGCACACTTACACACACAAATACGCACACCTTAAACAAATTTTCCACACCGTAAACTACCCTTTAAATGGAAACATTTTCGGAAACTTTGATTCTCTCAAAAATGGCTCTAACGATCTTGATTGAAATGCAATATCTTTAACATATTTTTATGGCAAATGACTACATGGGCTATAGCCAGATAATTGAAAATATAATTTCATTTTCTTAACAACATCTTAAGAATATGGAATTATAATCATAATCGCCAGTAACATAAGATTTTCAAAAAATGTTCCCTGTCGAGAATAATTTAGGGTGGATGAATTTTCTTTAAAATCCTGAACGTTAAATACCAACTTTTGTTCATAATGGACTTTTCATTTCTCAGTTATATTATTCAGACACATACATACACACACGTTTTTCTAAAAATGCTCCTTTTTTAAATTCGGGAGTCAATAAGACATATTTCCGGAGAAATCTCGAAATCCAAATATTGGATCGAATACAATGCTTCCTTTACTTATACGTAATAGCGACATTAAAAATGCGGCAGGCTTTTTGAAAAGTTTTTGAAGAATGCTCCGTGTTTTCAGCACATTGTGTGATTGTGATAAACATTAATGTTAAAATGCAGCGTTGTGTTGCTCCAGAATGCCAGGTCAACAAACTTTGTTTGAAATCACATTATCAATAATAAAGTCAATGATAAAGATGACAATGCGTAAGTTACCTTGCTATAGTCGGTGTGGGTTGCTCAGTTGATCAGACACTGGCCTACTAATCCCAAGAATACCGGTACAAATCCCTTCCAGATCGATGGTTTTTAAGTGTGCTTAAAAACGACATCTCCATGTCAGGGCATGTAAAATAACTCTTGTGGGACGAAATTCTGGCATACCGTCGACGCTGGTGTGACCCTGACAATTGACAGCGTCGTTAAACAAGAAAATAGTTTTAATCTACCTTGATATAGTGGCGAACTATTATACTATCGTTTTATTTTTGTGCAAAGAACAATTTTTCTTCAGTATATTCGTACAAAAGAGATACTCGACTGTTTTACAACTGAGGTTGCCGGTGACGTCACTCAATAGTAATACATAAGTTCGTTCGTTTCTCGTTATGTTTCAATTACAAAGAACGTCTGGGAACACACCTCACCCGCCGCACAGCTACGACAGAGTAGTAGCGGAACTTTCTGTTTTAGGTGGAAATTCCTAGCTTGAATTTGATTAAACCAGTTTTGATATGTTCTATTCGTTACTGCATCTTCCTCGTAGACAGCACAAATTCTCTACTGGTATTGTGAGGCAGTTTTGTCCTTACGATAGTAAAGCAGCATAAGATTTTGGAAATGTTCCGTTTTACTTTCCGTGGTTTGTAAACACAAGTTCCCGCTGTTGCATCAACGTCAGTCACACACACACACACACCAAGGTAACCAAAAGCGAGTCTGGTTTGTTGACCTCTAAGTCGTAGGCAACTATGATAACTTCAGTGTACTGAGGGTTCAGGACTTTCAGGCGCTATAAGTGGAACTTGCAAGCAAAACGAACGAACTTACGAGACAATCATATAAATAAGAAATGCATTATTTTCAATTAGTAGCTACATACCTTTATTAATTATTGCCCTAAACAATACTTTCGTCACTTTAGCGACAATATTTGCATTTTTGTACAAACTTTCACAAATAAAGAGTCTATGACCATTCTTACGGACAGAGATTGAAAACACGAAATCTGTAATACAAGGTAATCAAATCAATAGCGAACAAAATGCTTATTGTATACAGTGCTGCCAACCATTTCCAGTCATAGTGTGTTTGGATGACATATAAACAGAACTGCCCCACCACAGTATAAGTCAAGGCTTCAGTAACAAAGTATTGTGACGCTGGGCTCGGCGCAAAACAGAGGACTGTCGGGGTCCAGCTGCTCCAGACGGGCCGGCGAGCGGGCATATACGTTCAAAGTCAGGCTCCCTGGCCCAGCTGTTTGTGTGAACGTGATGGAAGCGGCTACACAAAAGGGGTTTTCTCCGGAGACTTCGAGAAAAATCCAGCTGGGTCACCGGCGGCACGTTTGTACAGTTCGACTATATAACGAGGCCAGAAACACCAGTGAGTGAGTTTACTGTTACAAACATGAGTCGGGCAGTATGTCAGTGAGTGCGTGTGTGTGTCGTCGCGAAACATAGATCGGTCGTGTGAAAAAGATTCTACCAGGCATCGAATGACTATCGTCGTAGTGAGTATGAGAGACAGAGAAAGTGGAGAGAGCCACTGAAAGGGCTGAGCAAGGTTACGAGTTGTAAAAGCTGTGAGCTGCGATAACACGGACTGTAGACGTTCTCGTTAAGAACGAGAAGAAAACTGTGTATTTGTGGTAACATTTTAGAAGACAATAAATTTGTAAAAAAGTAACTGATGTGATTTTGTCACTTTGTCACTCTGGTGTCAGATGTGGGATTCGTTGAATTGTCGTTTTGTCACAGTAACAAAACACACAGAATGTTAATACATACGTGCATAAGTTATTATGAAAGCAGACGCTATAACTCATGTATTTTATAGTTCTTGATAACAAAATAATGAATTAATATTGCTTGATGGCAAGTTCCAACACGTGACACTTCTTGATAAAAGTCTGCACATGAGCAGTACTCAATATTCCATTAGGCAGTGGCAAGCAGAGTATGCTAAACACTTGGTTAATCAAAATGATGAACGTAACAGCCAGAATAACAAAGGAAAAATTGTATAAATAGCATAACAGAAAGATAAATACTTTTACAGAAGCAGCATTCAAAGTATACATGAAAATTGTTTCATATTTTCTTAAAATAAAATCGCATTACCATTTTAATGATCCCTAGCATTTATTTCCTTTTCACGAGCACATAAAGGTGGGCAAAAGCGGATTCCTGAGTCCCTGTGATTCATGAACGTTTCGCCGTGGAACTATGCAACACAACAGTACACACCACCCTTCCTTGGTTGATTTCAGAAGTCCAAAGGTCGTTTTGCGACCAGTAACAATAGAGGAATTATGTCTGTGTCAACACTGTCTACCTCATTTGTAACAAGATATTGCGTGGTTTTCCTCAAGCCAACATTAAACGGCTTTATTGTAAATATCATGCCACTTACAATGAAAAACTAGTGGTTTTTTATCTACATTTTATATATTATGTTGTGTACATTTGCTGCTGTTGTTGTTATTATTATTATTATTATTATTATAATTATTATTATTATTATTATTATTATTATTATTATTATTATTATTATTATTATTATTATTATTATTATTATTATTATTATTATTATTATTATTATTATTATTATTATTATTATTATTATTATTATTATTATTATTATTATTATTATTATTATTATTATTATTATTATTATTATTATTATTATTATTATTATTATTATTATTATTATTATTATTATTATTATTATTATTATTATTATTATTATTATTATTATTATTATTATTATTATTATTTGTTATGATTACAGATTTAGAGCGTGCCAAAGTTCTAGAAGCTTTCCAATCTAAACATAACAAACACACCATGACATGTGACAACTGTTAACCAACAAATCAAATTATGAACTACTTATTTCAAATATATAAAACTACTTGACACTGTACCAGAGGGTAAATTTGTTATATTCCCATCCTCCAAGAGTTAAAAACCGAATTTACTTCGTATACATTCCATGAGTTCAGGAATCTTGGGAATGACAGTTCAATGTTTGTTAACCCTTTTACTGTAGATGAAGTCAACGTAAGAGTTAACTTGGCACGTGAACTCAGATCAACTGATGTAGTGACAAAAAACAAATTAGTGCAGAGATTTAGTTGGCACAGACGTGTTCAAAGAACTATGTAAAGTTTGTTGGTTTGAGAAAGTTTCCTAGTTCTGTTACATTGTTACAGCAATATTTTGTTGCACATATCTGTGAAATTTTTTTCTCTGATGAACACAAAAATCAAAACTGAGATATCACGTTTCAAATAATCATCTCTCTATGCCACTTCATATTGCTGTTACAGATTTTACATCATGATGATGATGATGATGGTGTGTGTGTGTGCGTGCGTGCGTGTGTGTGTGTGTGTGTTGTGTAATTCCCATTTCATATAGTAAAAGTGTGACCACCTCTTTTCTGTTCGAAACAAATGCGCTGGTCGTTAACTGTATCAATCCGCAACTGTCAACAGTTTCAGAAGCGAAGAAATTTAACTCCTACAAGCAGGGGGAATGTTACGCGGGTTGCATGCACAGTGGATTCGGAGCAGACACTATTCTGCCCGCCCCTGATCATGACTGACAAACATGGCTGATGCTAAACTAGAGATAATATTCCTACTCAAATAACAGCATCGAACTCCAAAACAGACATACATCCTTGATGAGATAAAGGGAATACATTTTGTGCTGTGGAAGAAACATATGATTTGCAGTTAAGTAGGGGAAGTATTGTATTTGACCTAAAAATTCGATGTCAAGATTTCAACAGAAATGTGTCTTGGGGCACCCTGACCATTTTTAGTAGAAGTCCGTGTGTGTGTGTGTGTGCGTGTGTGCGCGTGCGTGCGTGCGTGCGTGTGTGTGTGTGTGAGTGAGTGAGACAGTCGGTGAACAATGTAAGTCATAAGTGAGAAGATGGTTGAAAACTCAAGCTGGTATTTAAGTTTAATATCCTTCAAAGATTTTGATGGAAAATTCCTGTTCTTCTTCTTCTCCTTCTTCTCCTTCTCCTCCTCCTTCTCCTCCTTCTCCTCCTTCTCCTTCTCCTCCTCCTCCTCCTCCTCCTTCTCCTCCTCCTTCTTCTTCTCCTTCTTCTTGTTTTTGTTCTTGTTCTCTAATGGATTTTGCCTTTGACCTTTTTCCACATCAAGAGATCGAATCTTTCCATCTAGTAAGTGGACGTCCCAATTTTCTTCCTTTTGGTTGGTATTGAAGTAAAATCTGTGGTAATCTGTGTTGTGGCATTCTTTCTATATGTTCTACCCAGTTTTTTTCTTGTTTGCTTTGTTTTGTATTTTATGTTGTATATTTGTAACTGATTTCTGTGCTGTGTTTCTTATCTAAAATTGTGTAGCCTTCTACTGAACGTAAGAATTTCATTTCGACTGTCTCTATCTTTCTTCTATCTGAACTGGAAAGTGTATAATTACCACAGGCATATGTTAACATGGGAACCGCCATTGTTTTATACAATTTTAATTAAGTATTTCTTAACGTTTTATTTCTGTGTTCTTAATGTTCCAGACATCCTATAGAACCAATTTGATTGTCTACCCCTTACGTGGAAATTTTTTCGAAAATGGTATAGTTTTAAGATATTTTCATTGCATTCATTTCATTTGAATTGTCTGGCAATAGCCCATGTACACCCTTGATGAGTTTTGCACAACTGGTAAATCGTAAGAGATAGACCAAATCTTACTACACAAAAGATTTAGATCTCGTTAAAAGACACAGATATTTTTTGTGAAGTGAATCATTTCGGCGATGTGCCTTATTTGTCTGAATTTTGGAATACTTATTAGAAATGGGAGGTCATTATTCATTTTTTTATCTCTTGGTCAAGCAAAGAGCGAAATTTCAGATTTTGTATAGGCTTCTGGTTTGGTTTGGTTTAAGGGCGCTCAACTTCTAGGTCATCAGTGCCGTTTAAAGATTCATGGCAATAGCCAGATATACATTTCACTCAAAAAATAAAAATACTAGCAACAAGAGAAATATACAAAGGTGAAAACAGTGACAATAGCCAGATATAAATTTCACTCAAAAATAAAAATACTAGCAACAAGAAAAATATACAAAGGTAAAAAGCAGTGGCAATAGCGAGATATAAATTTCACTAAAAAATAAAAATACTAGCAAGAAGAAAAATATACAACGGTAAAAAGCAGTGGCAATAGCCAGATATAAATTTCACACAAAAATAAAAATACTAGCAACAAGAAAAATATACAAAGGTAAAAGGCAGTGGCAAGAGCCAGATATAAATTTCACTAAAAAAATAAAAATACTAGCAACAAGAAAAGTATACAAAGGTAAAAAGCAGTGGCAAGAGCCAGATATAAATTTCACTCAAAAATAAAAATACTAGCAACAAGAAAAATATACAAAGGTAAAAGGCAGTGGCAAGAGCCAGATATAAATTTCACTAAAAAAATAAAAATACTAGCAACAAGAAAAGTATACAAAGGTAAAAAGCAGTGGCAAGAGCCAGATATAAATTTCACTAAAAAAATAAAAATACTAGCAACAAGAAAAATATACAAAGGTAAAAGGCAGTGGCAATAGCCAGATATAAATTTCACTAAAAATATAAAAATACTAGCAACAAGAAAAATATACAAAGGTAAAAAGCAGTGGCAGTAGCCAGATATAAATTTCACTCAAAAAATAAATATACTAGCAACAAGAAAAATATACAAAGGTAAAAAGCAGTGGCAATAGCCAGATATAAATTTCACTCAAAAATAAAAATACTAACAACAAGAAGAATATACAAAGGTAAAAAGCAGAGGCAATAGCCAGATATAAATTTCACTCAAAAAATAAAAACACTAGCAACAAGAAAAATATACAAAATTGAAAAACACTGGCAATATGAAACAAGGCAATAAATACGTCCAAAAGCATAAACAGATAATTAAAATTTTAAATCCTCAAATTGAGTATAGGCTTCTGTATTCTGCTTGTGCCTATAAGAAAATTAGCAATAAGATGACTTCTATAAATCTCTATTAACATGTGATTGTTTGGAAAGTCTGTATTGCTTCAATGCAGTTTGAAAAGTTAGTTTCCTGGAATTCACTATAGATAATATTGTTCCTTTGATATTCCGTTGAGTAATAACCTCCAGTTTTAATTGGATTTTCCTATCAAAGTATTTGTAATATGCGAATGTGCTTGTGGAATTGTAAACTACTTCTCTGCCATACAAGCTCGCTTGCACGTTTTCAGTCTAGTGGAAATGATTCAGAGTTTCGCGATCCCCTCCCCTCTCCTCTCTCTCCCTTATCTAATTTAGCCGAAGTACAGGCCACAATAACACTACTGCACTGAGTTAGCTTCGCTGGCTAGTCCCCGCAGACAGTGGGTCGCTCGCTAGCTGGGGCGGAGCATGACGAACCGAGTATTTTACGATGCAAGTTGAACTACTCGTGCCCCCTCCCCCCCCTAACCCATTCAGTCTTTACTGCTGGTATCCTACCCCTTCACCACTCTCCTCCCCGAGATACCATCAAATCGGTCATGTTGTTCAGAGGCGGCCCCACAGAGACAGTCGCAAAACGCCGCTACTTTGTTTCAAAAGTAAATGAATTAAACTGTTTCTTTGTTTAGAACTTAACGAACCAAAGCTGGCATTTAATTACCTGTGGACACTTCGCAAGGATAAGTACGTAATACTTAAAAACCAATTCATTTTTCAATTAGGAGATGAAACGATGATATAAATGAGCAGTAATGTCAAATCTCACTTATTTTTCAATTACTCTGCTGCGGTAGTAAAGTAGAGGAAGTATTGTATTCCACCCAAAAATTCGATGTCGAGATTTCACCGGAAATACATGTTTTGTGGCCCCCTGAATCCAAAAAAAAGGATTTTTAGAAAAAGGTCCGTGTGTGTCTGTGTGTCAGTCTGTCAGTCTGTGGACAGCAAAACTCAAAAACGAAAAGTCGGTTAAAAACCAAAGTTGGTATTTAAGTTTAATGTCTTTCAAGGATGCCACACGAAGATTCTGAAGAAAACAGCCCCACCCTTAACTACCCTTTACATAGAAAATTTTTCTAAAATTTTTATTTTCTTGAAAATGGCTCTAACGATTTTTATTAAAATGTCATATGTTTGAGATATTTTTATGACAAATGAAAGTATATCTTGAATTTTCTGGCTATAGCCCTTGTAGTCGTATTTACTCTGGACGACTTTTGCATAACTGGTAAACCGTTAGAGATAGACCAAATCATACTATACAAAAAATGTAGATCTTGCTAAAATACACAATTTATGTCTGAATAAATTGTCTTGTAGGGTGAACCATTTCGGAGATATTCCTTGTTATGTGTATGAGTTTCGGAAAACTTAGAACTTTCGTGAAATGGATCATCGTTGTTCATTTTTTTGTATGTGAAGTGTGCAAAGACAACAGAATTTGAAAGCTTTAAAATATTTGACTATCGCACAAAGCCTACTGTATTCTAACATTCCCCTTGCACCTGCAAGGAAATAAGCAATAAGATAATTTGTGCTAATGTGTATCTCAACACAAAGAAGATATAGGAATAAGAGTTTGTAAGAATGGTTAGTACAATAGTAGAGAAAGTCATGTGAGTGCAACACATCAGATTTTTTTTCAATTACTCTGCTACGTATAGTAAAGTTGAAACCGAAATTATAATGTCAATATATATATATATATATATATATATATATATATATATATATATATATATATATTTCTGATAATAGAAAGAAACAAAAGGAGATTCTAGTCAACAGTTAAGGGGAAGACGTAATAAAGCTGAATATGTTAAAGTCTCAAGAATGGAAGCCCAGGCAGATTTAAATGAGTGATAAGGTTACAATTGTTGTTTGTACGAAGCCATAGTGATTCCGCGGGCTGATTCCTATCTTACCATGACGTGCTCTAAAGTTAGCCAATGGAAATCGCTTCCTTCGTGTTGCTCGCACAAAAACAAATGCAACGCAAGACACACTCGTCTTGAATCGAGCGGAGAGTACACGTGCAACTTGGGAGTTGTACGTAAGCTAGCACGTATACATAATTCGGCGGCTGCTAAAGGCTGACAAAGTTAAAGTGTTATAACGTTGTAGTTGAAGTTACAAAGTTACATTCTATTTAAATATCGTCGGCAGTTCTCTACAAACCTGGAAATTTACAAATAAAGTGATATGTTGGTTAATTCTTCGTTTGGTTCCATTCCTACCATAACTCACGCATACCCTGTAGATTAGGACCTCTTGCTAGAGCTAGTCCGGACACCAAACACGAGATCTTATAGGTCTTAAAGGTGACGTCTTCGACGGAGAGGAACGTTTACGTCAAAGTAGAGGAACTATTGTATTCCACCCAAAAGTCCGGTGTCGAGATTTCACCTAAAATATGTTTTGAAACCCCCAAAATCCAAAAACAGAATTTTTAGGAAAGGTCCTCGTGTGTGTGTGTGTGTGTGTGTGTGTGTGTGTGTGTGTGTGTGTGTGTGTGTGTGTGTGTGTGTGTGTGTGTGTGTGTCAGCCTGTGGACAACATGACTCAAAAACGAGAAGTCGGTTGAAAACCAAACTTGGTCTTTAAGTTTAATGTCTTTGAAGGATGCGACACAACGATTTTGACGAAAATTGCTCCATCCTGAACTACCCTTTACATGGAATGGAAAATTTTAATTTTCTTGAAAATGGCTTCAACAATTTTGATTAAAATGACATGTTTAAAATATTTTTATGACAATTGAAATGTAGGTTTTGAAATTTATGGCTATAGCCTATGTAGTCTGTTTACTCTGGACAACTTTTGTATAACTTTCAAACCGTAAGTGATACACCAAATCTTAGCATAGGAAAAATGTAGGTCTTGCTAAAACATACAATTTATGTCCAAATACATTTTTTGTAGAGTGAACCACATCGCTCGTATTCATTGTTATCTGTGTGCGTTTTGGAGAACCTATACTTCTCTCAAATGGAATATCGGTACTCATTTTTTATGTTAACCGTGCAGTGAGAACATAATCTCAAAGTTTTTAAACATTTGACTATCGCACAAAGCCTACTGTATTATAATATCTCCCTTGCACTTACAAGGAAATAAGCAATAAGATAATTTGTACAAATGTGTATTTCAACTAACACGAAGAAGATATAAGAATAAGACTATGTAAGAATGGTTAGTACAAGAGTTGAGAAAGTCATGTGAGTGCAGCACGTGAGATTTCTTCTTTTGTGTAATTTCTCCCTCTCTCTTTCTTCATATTTTCCGTGTGACCAAGGCATACTTTGAATTGGATTGTTAATACCACGGTTCAAACTTTCACCTTAGGACCAAAACAATAAGCATTGATACCGGAATTATGGGTCAAGTTATGGGCGTCGCGGGGGGGGGGGGGGGGGGGGGTGGCAAGTGGGGGCCGCGGCCCACAATTTGACTCTCTAACAATTTCACTATTGCTTTAGCCTCCCGTACATCCCTCTCATAATTACAAGAAAACGTATAATAAAGATATGTCTTCAAGGATTTATCCAAATTTCTTTTAGGGGTCAAAAAATTCCGAACCGGCTGAGTGATGTTTTGCCTCTCCGCATCCTCGGCACTCGTCGTCTGTCGCTAGCATAGATAGATGAAACCATACAACATGTTTATATCTACTTTTAAGGCATTACATAGCAAATTTATGAAAGGATATCGCTATTGGAGCTAAAACTAACATTGTTCATGAAGTATCCCTTCATTACGAAAACATTGGTGTATGGAGAAGTGGAGAAAGAGTTACAGGGACAATTTTTTCGAGTCAACGGTCCACACATATATGAATAAAATTTTCCCCCTTTTCTTACAAAATTAACAGACGGGGAGCGTGATGTTGCCTTTTTCCAATAAGGCTCTGTAACAGTTCATACAGCCAATCTTCCGATGAGAACAATCCAAAGTGTCTTTCAGTACAGAGGTTTTAGAACAGGTGTATTGATCCCCAACCTAACCCCTGTGATTTCTATCACAGACGTAACTTAAAACATAAAGTGTACAAGACAAACCTACACACCCCGGACGACTAGGAACAAAATATTTGCCAGGAAATTGCCAGCATTTCTCAACGTGAACTACGGCAAGTGATTAGTTTCCTAAAGAAGTGACAAAAATGTATGTATGGGCAACGACGGTTGCCAGTTTCAGCATCTCCTTTCATAAGGTTCGTAACTAAAGTCTTTAACACTATTTGTAAAAATATTGTATTCTTTCATCCGCGCCTTTCTAGGATAGCGGTGGACGGCAGCGAGCGCCGAAGATGCCCACAGGCAAAATACCATGCATGCGGTTCGGAACTTCTTGACTCTCTGGGCACATATAACGTGATTATGTCTACAAAACCTGGTATTTTTATTTGGCTATAAGTTTTGGAGAGAAAAAATATTCAATACCTCAAGTCCATTTTTTTTTCAAATTATTAATAATTTTCAAAATAAAAATTCAATAACAATTAAACTACTACATCTAGAGCATTTAAAATACGAAGTTTTATGACGCAACTATCTAAGAACATGTGTGCAAAATTTCAACGAAATCTATTAAGAACTATTAGAAGATGCATTTTGAAGATTGAAAAATGTGAAAAAATAGAAAGCAGAGAAAAATGGCTTAAGCTCCTTCAGCTAATTGTTTAGCTTCTTCTTCTTTAAGTTTTGCTACTCTTTACTTTTTTTTTTTTTTTTTTTTTTTTTTTTTTTTTTTTTTTGCTGATTTAAATGTATTTAATATATTCAGTGCACTCTGCTTTAAATCCTCCCTTATCCCTAACATTACTAATTCTTTTGCTTACTGGACTTACATTACTAACTGTGACTCTTTCCTTTACATAGAGAGTAGCCTCACAACCCATATTAAGTTCACTAATAGCTCAAGTCACTGCAATTTTTTACTACTTGAACCTGCTTCTTCAAGATCTACTGTAGATCTAAAGCACGTTTCACCCTTAAAAGACAGTACACGTTAAATGGAGCGCAGTGTTGCAACATGTACTAGTTGCGAATCTTTCTCCGCGCGCGACCCCGAGGTGGCCTGAGTCCTGTACTTAGTCCTTCAATTGCTGCTTGACGAGACGGGCACTTTTAACTTTGGTATCCCTGCACGCCTTTGTTACTGTATGACCTAAATTTACAAATGACTCGTCTGTATAAACAATTGATTTCCCCTGGTCCCTAAACCTTTTACGTCTTTTAGATATTTATGTCGCCATCTGATGATATCGATATCGTCTCTTTCTATTAATATGCACTTGTTTCCCTTTCTTTCATATTCGAACCCCAAATCAGAGTGGCCCTTGAGAAATTTGGTAGGGTCTCATCACTGTTGAACTCTGACAAAATTATATTCAGCGTGGGTGGAATATTTGCAAACAGTAAAGAATGAACAATTCGCCGCACTCCACCTTGCACTATTCAATCATATTGCGTTAACCTAGCGTTTTGTGTAGTCCCGCCCTTTTTGCTTTCTTTTTCGATGGCGTTCTTAGAGGTCCTTTCATTAGTTCCTTTTTAATCATACACACTACTGCTTCTGAACATCCGATAGCCTTAGCTGTTTCTTTTACCGCCTTACTTACACGCATTTTACTTCAAAAATAATATAACACATTCATAATTATTTGGCGTTCCTTACTTCTTAATTTACCAACATATCGTCTCTTCCTAGCTTCCCCCTCCATAACTACAAATATTTACAAAAATATTAAACAAATAACGCAATAACAGCTCACAGTTACACACACGGCTTCTTTCGAACTAATGTTAGTGCTGCTCCTTATACTATCTTCTGTGTCAGGCTGAATAGATGAATACCTTTTGTTTGCCTTACTGGATAAAAGAAAGAGGTTACTGCCTTTTGGTTTATTTTAAAAACTTTCTCCAACCTTCCTCAACATTTGTTCTCGCTGGTTCCCTGATGTAAACTCAATAACAAAAAAGTTTCACACTGTGTAGCTTTTGCAGTGCACAGATATAATATTTTCCGAAAACATTTAATTTAAAAAATTATAACACTTAACTGGGTAAACATAGAGAATTCAAAGTGGGCAGGTAGTAGCACTATAGTTTACTCTACCTAAGAAAAAAATATAGATGCATTCTAGCAGTTTGTTAGTGCGTGATGAGTGTAGAAACAGCAAATATCGGACTTCTATTGAAAAAAACGTTTTCTGAAGAAATTTGGGCCTATGGAAATGTATAATGACTCTAAAAAGGATATAACCCGATAGAGAAAAAAATTCTGCATAGGATAATGTGTTCAAACCTGAAATTTATAACAAATGAATATTTATACCATGCTATTAGGAATCTGGCAACAGAGCGAGGGTAGAAAAGGACGCGGCTAATGGCAACTTGTATGCGCTAGATAGAGACAGAGATGTCCCATTTAACTCCATACTGTCTTCTAAGAGTGAAACGCTATATAGTAATGCTTATTTCCTCCTGCGATTTGCCGGTTTGCCATCTATATACGTATAATTTTTTCCCTTGCTACAAGAGATTTCTTTGCTTGCTTTTGCTTACCCATTTTACAATAATTTTATACCAACTAATAATAATTTAATGAAAATCTGGTCCACCTAATGTACAATCTTTACAACTGTACAATAAATTATAATAGTGCGAAGAGAATTAGCTGGTTGTGTGTTTACAAACAGCTAAATAACGAATTTAGATTTTCACTTACACAAGAAGTTAGTTATGTAGTATTCCCTGCCTTTTATTATACTTATCTTTACTGTGGTTTACATTTAGATAATTAGAGTTTAGAATAAGAATAACTTCTCTCTTCTTCAGGCTGTGTAATATTGAATAAAATTCAGAAAAATACAACCACGTGGTTCACATATGCAAAAACAGGAAACATTGGTTTGTTTCACCGGCATAAATGTTTGCGTAAAATCCCACAAGATGTCTCTGCTTACATCCACCATAACTGAATCAGACCACCCGATTTAAACTTCAAAATTGTACGCGATTTTGCTGCAATGGGGTAATGAATGCATTTCAGCAGTCATCCCCACCCGCACATGGGCATATCCAAATTTCACAGATGCCTCCCCAAAGTGTAACACTTATTGACACTTATTAATTGTTCTTTTTTTTTTTTCCTTTGCATATTTTTGTTCTCACTAGTAATATGTCATGGAAAGCCATAACCTTATTTTTTTCCCTGATATTTTCGTGTTGTATAGTTCATTAACATTATTTAATTCACGTATTGTCTTCTACAGTCAATCTTCTGTATCCAGAATTAAAACAGCGTCATCAGCAAACAGTAATATGCTTATTGACTTCGTCCCATATTTATACCGGTATGTGCTTTTCATATCCATTCTCTAAGAGTGTCGTCTAAATATATATATTAAATAAAGTTAGGAATAAACTGCATAATTGCTTACGTACGTGGTTAATTTTATATCATTCAGTTATTTTCCTTCTATTTCAATTATAATATTAACATCAATATATAAACTTTTCATTATTTCAATGACATGGATAGCTATTTTTGAGAAAAATATCCGATAATCTTCCTCTTTTCATTCCTTCAAACACTTTCTCTAAATTTAGGAAACCAATAGGAGTTTATACGCTACATTTCCGATGTTTTTGTATGACTTGTTTTATTATAAATACATTATCAAGGTACGATCTGCCTTTTCTATAACACTTCGTTCTTCCATGATTATAATATAACGCTAAATCTGCTAGTATTTTTAACCTGTTATTTATTATTCTTGAAAAACTCTTACAGATAGTGTTCAATAAACATATACCCCAACAATTTTCACATTTAGTCCCGCGTCCCTTTTTAAAAATCTGATGTGTTCCATTGACATGACCTTCTCTACTCTTTACTAACCATTCTTACAAATTCATTCCTTTATCTCTTTCGTGTTAGTTGAGATAAACATTTGCAGAAATTATGTTATTGCTTATCTTCCTATAAGAATAACGAGAATATGGGAATATAGTAGGCTTTGAGCTGTAGTGAAATCTTTTAAAGTTTTCAAATTCTGATCTCTTTGCATGGTTAACATATAAAAAATGTTCCATTTGACAGAAGTTTAAGTTCTCCAAAATCCACACCAATAACAAGGAATATCTCCGAAATGGTTCACTCTACAAAAAACCTTATTTCGACATAAACTGTGTTTTAGCAACCTCTACATTTTTGTATAGTAAGATTTGGTCTATGTCTTACGGCAGGGGAAGACAGATATCGCTGTTGTGACGTCAGCCCACTCAGCTCACATGCTCGCAACGACGGCCAGTTGAACGTGTGACGTCACAGCGGGCAAGAGGAGAGGCGTGTGGGACATCGCAATGTTAATGCTGACTGTTTCAATTACGGAATAGTCACAGATTATAAATAATTACATTTCGGCTTTATGCCATATATACGAGTCAATTCTAGTTTATGTGAACAGTCATGTTATAACGCAAATATAACAGAAATTATAACTATTTTGCCTGAGCTAGAGGAGAGCTATACAGAACAATTAGGTGAACATTTGCCGACATTTGCCGTTTCGGTTTTCTTTAACTAGTTTGTCAATGTTAGGGCGTAATGTACGGCACATTTGTAACCGAAGACTGCATGTTAGATTGTGATCTGACAATATGCTTTGGGATTTTGACTTAGAAAGGTTCATAACAGAAAAGAATTGTTCGCACACATACATAGAACCCGTACAACAAGTGCATACAACCTCAGAAATCTGGTTTGAGGAACATTCTTATAAAAATCAGCCAAGTCTTCCTTGTGTTTATAGTTGTCCTTCAGCAAATCGTGGCACTGTAAATTTATCAATTCAATTTGCTACCTGCTAGAAACGTTGTTAACATCCAATGAATACGGGGTCGCAAAGATCTGAAACGTAGTTGACAATTGTTTACACATCTTGAAATCTGGTCTCAAACTAGTGTGAAACACGGGGAACGGAACACAAACACAAAACCACTACACAACGTCAACAAAAACACAAAATAAAAACAAAATTCGCACTAACGCCGTTAAGATCCCTCAAACAACAAATAAAAACCCTCAGACTAGGCTGAAGAAGGTTCTCCCTAAACATGCCCAAATAACATTTTACATACTCATTCAGTTTCCTGCAAGTAGCGCCGCTGATCTATGCAGCACAGCAATACACCGCTCTCGCCTGACGTCACACGAACGTACAAGCTGGCTCTTCCTTTAAATACGTCACACGGCTCGAAGTTGTCTTCCCCTGTCTTACGGTCTATCAGTTAAACAAAAGTAATCCAGAGTAAGTAGGACTTCATGGACTATAGACATTTAATCAAAATCGTTGGAGTCATTTTAAAGAAAATAAAAATGTTCTAAACATTTTCCATGTAAGGGGTAGTTTAGGGTGGAGGAATTTTCTTCAAAATCTTCGTATCGCATCCATTAGTTCCTGAAGCTTTTCTATTTTTAGTTTTTGTTAGGACATCATTAAACTCTTCAAGGGTGATTAGGTCCACATTTTCGTTAAATTTGTTCCTTTATAGGTGTAACATCTTCAATGTTTTCATCATATAGAAAATTCTTTTATTTTATTCAGTCAGTACTAGTTTCTCCCAGAAAATAAGAGGAGAACGTGGAACTCCTGGGTTCGGAAGCGGGCGCGCCGACTTTCAGACCGAAGGTATCTAAGTGCACTCAAAGAGCACAAGTATAAACTGCAGACGTGACCCATAATATGGACAGCTACTTCTGGGAAAGAGGAGCTCCGGTCGTGACGTATTCCTCCTTTTTAGATGTCGTTATATCCAATTAGAGTTGTGGACATGCCTTAACGCCCTTCCTCCGTCCCCCTGAGGAGCCCCAACACTGAACCGCTAAACTTTCGTATAGAGAGCACAAATAGTAATAGACATCGGGTTTCTGATGGTCTGTAGGGACATTTATAGGGCTTGTGGTCTGGCATAGTTCTCCACAAGTTTGAAAGGGGACACGCTACCTCCCCTCCCTTCCAGTTGACGGAGGTGGCTATACCTATTGGTGATTAGCCATAAGTCGACAACACCAGCTCCACTGGCTCGATACAGAACGCAGGGTGACTCTACCAGCCACGAAAACGAAAGCATGACGTAATAAGGTACCCTACAAACAGTAGGGAATGAGGTGTCCGCAAGAAGGCAGTGCTGATTTCTTTCCGCCTGTCTGCCCACCAGAAGAATCGTTGTCTGATCTGTGAGAGGAAGCTTGAATTATTAATCTGCCCATGCAATCGATTTGTTAAAGGAGAAATGTGTTTATGTGACACTGTTACCAACTCTGGCTATTTGTAGCTAGATCTAGAGCCTTTTGAAGTCATAAAGTGACAGAATTTCAAAGATAGGAACTAGTGACTTTTCTGAGAATTTAAAATGACATTTAGAGGGAATTCTGAAGGATTCAAATGTTTTGCTTTATATATTTGTGAGATGAGGAATATTTGGGTTTTTAAATATGAAATAAAATAAATATACTGTAAAACGTACTTTTCTTGAGAATGATTGTAGTGAAATAGGGAATTAATGACTTAAATGTTAGAAAATGCTAAAGTATTTCCAGCGCAGAGGAATTCTACATACAAGTACATTGCTATAAAGTTGCGGTGGCAGGAACCCGGTCTGCAGAACAGGTAGATTTGACAATCGCAATTTCCTCTCTTCCGCATTGCAATACGGAAGTACAAAGGCGTTTCAGTGGGTGGGTTCGAATTGCTACGGAATCAACTCAGAGAACGCTAATGTTGAAGTGAGTGCAGGGATTCCTGAACGCATACTTGAATTGCATGCCGAGCTATCCTTGGATGTCCCTTTAACAGATGGGGCAGAACAGTCGGTAAGTGACTAGTCACTTGGTGTCTTCAAGATGGTGCTGATTTCATCTTATCTTCAACAACGTTAGTAAGAGTTCTACAGTATTAAGGGACACTGGGAGTGAAATTTTGGTCAAAATTGTCAAAAAGCCGAAAATTGCTTTTTTTATCTTAAAATGTTCCTGAAACACCTGTGCATTTTTATCAGCTAACATTTTTCATATCCCCCACTCCATGTGGTCATTACGGCCCTTTCAAATAGCGCTCTTCCCTTAACGTACACAGGATGTTCCTATATAAAAGCCTGTTTTTCTCAAAACTACATTTCTGCACATTCCAAAAGAAGGTCGCGCCTGAGTTTTGCTTCAAATTCAATGAAAACTTCCAAAAGTATTCATAAATAGCAGCTGAACAAAACTATGATTCAATATTGATGTTATCATTAACATGAATTCCAAAAACATTTTTTTTTGCATGAAAAAAATCAATAATATTTAAGATTAAATTTTTTTTGTTATTAAAAAAATATGTACAGCATAATCAGCAAGCGTATTTGAAATATCTCTTCATACAATTGTTACCCATTTTTTAGAGTATCAGTTCTGCCAATATAAATGAATTTTGAAAAGTCAATAGACGCGAACAATATTTTGAAAATGTGCCTATTAAATTCATAAAAAATTTATATATCATAAACCAATTATTCAATTTTAATGAAATTTGGTGGACCTCCTATTCTCATATAAATACAAACACAGTAAAAATTTCAGAAAAATCTATCAAGAAATGTGGAACTTTCAAATTTTACTCCCAGTGTTCCTTAAAAGAAGCGTATTACATTTGGGTTAATTCAGCCCAGACACACACCAACAATGGAACCAACTGTAACTACAATGATCAGTGAGAAAAATAGGAAACTATTCGTCATAAATGGCTTCAAATTGTGTTTGTAAAAGATACTGAGTAATAATACCTGAGGAAAGATGAGCTTGCTGCAACAGACTTTCTAAAGCTTGTGTTAAACTTAATGAACAATGCGTTATATTAGAGAGAATGTTGAACCATGATCAAGAAAAGGATGAGAATCAGTTAATAACTAAAACGGAAAACTGTTTCAAATCCTTCTCAGAAACCGGCTGAGATTATACATTCTGAAATATCAAATGGTTGATTCCTGAATAATTACAGATTTAACTAGAAGCCGTAACAACATGTATCATGCTCGTACAATCATTAGACTGAAAGTCCCAAAATATTTGGAAGCCTTACATTGTTTTAAACGGTTTGAATATTAAAACAAATAGAGATTAATCATTTTATTGCTAAAGGACAATGAAAAAAATATTGTTGCTTTCTCGATGGCAACAAAGTTAACATTTAACCATACCAGTCTTAGCCTTTTTGTGAGACTAGGCTGCCAGTCCAAAATCTGAAAAATGGGAAGGAAAGTTTTACATGTTTTGCTTGGTAAAATACTAGAGGAATTCGTAGAAAGCCTTCGCACGCAATTCGTAAATCTATCCCCTCTCGGTACGCAATTCGGAAACACCGGTTTTAGTCAGCTGAACACTGTCGTACATCTCCAGCTGTAGTAGCTTTATTGCAGAAATTCTGTTGCCATTTCACGAAATACGTGTTAGTCGACCAAAATCCCACAAATCCTTGGGTGTAGAGCTGTAGAATATAAATATACATATGTTATTGTGAACTTTCCTTAATTCCTGTGGGGATGCTGGAGAAGCAGCTGGAAGATCAGCTATTTCGTTTTTCTGACTATAATATCTTTAATTAATTATTTGTTGTGATTTAGCCTCTCTTCAGTGACGTTTAGCTTAAGATTTGGCAACTACTTGAAAACACTGATATGTGAATCCACAGTGTGCATAAACATGATACGGATGTTCTACGTAGCTCATTCCTCCAGCTTGTCTTCTGCTGGTGGGCAGACAGTAGAAAGGCTGTTAAAGACCGTCCACCAGCAATAGCATGAAGTGAAAGTCTTTGACTGGGCTAAACAATCTGTTGGATATGGCCATTGTTGAGCTAATGGTTAATATTTTAATTTTCCCCTTTCATTTTTTCTAAAAAGTAGCTTTTGTACGGGACTGTACCCAGAAGAAGTCAATTCGTATTTTATTTCCTATTGTGGTAAATAAGTAGTGAATAATAATAATAATAATAATAATAATAATAATAATAATAATAATAATAATAATAATAATAATAATAATAATAATAATAATAATAATAATAATAATAATAATAATAATAATAATAATAATAATAATAATAATAATAATAATAATAATAATAATAATAATAATAATAATAATAATAATAATAATAATAATAATAATAATAATAATAATAATAATAATAATAATAATAATAATAATAATAATAATAATAATAATAATAATAATAATAATAATAATAATAATAATAATAATAATAATAATAATAATAATAATAATAATAATAATAATAATAATAATAATTAATAATAATAATAATTAATAATAATACATTTAATACCCGAGTATTTACTGAATATGAACTTCATTGTTCTGCTTTTAGGCCAGATTTTTTCACATCTGCCTCACCCTTTCAAGTTAATTGATGCCATAACTAACGTTAACATGAGATGGATTGTGAATGCACTTACGTCATAAGGGCCACTATTTATATTTTGAGCCTTGGCAACGCTGTTTATTGTAGGTGCATTCTGGCGTGTCCAGTGGAAAGTGCTACATTTTGTACCATAATCTACTTCAAATATTTTGTCATAGGAGCCTTATTTATACTGTTTACACTAACATGAAAACTATATCTTGGTCAAAAAAATGGAATTAACTTGTGAAAATGTTCATGCAATGACTTATTACGGCTTTTGATGTGGATTGATCCACCTACTTAGACATTAAGGTCGTCCAACATTACTTCTTATGCCAGAAGTACAAGTTGGTGTACAAATACTAATAATGAAGTCTATGATTTATAATCTATACTTTACATCGAGGCGTCAAACCACGGGAATATTTCAGCTAGTGTTACATAATATCTGTCAGGTTACTCTTGATTACACCTCAGTCTACATACACATCGCCTGTTTAGCAAGAGCGTAGTTGTTGGACATTATCCTACCAATGACTCATTGGTATCATGCACCATTATATATTCATAGCTAAGTAACTGGTAATAGAGTCCAGTTGTTTATTTCTGCACAGGAGTCCGCGCTGTTTTAATTTATAGACACTTCCTTTAACGAGAAGTGAATACATATAAGGACTAACGATTAAATATCAGTAGGTTTATGTGTTACCACTTGCGAGGGAGAACCGAAACATAATGAATACGTTACTTGAAGTCAAATCTTGCGCCAGAAGAAATGTTTGGAGTTTGCAATAAATCCTGATTGTATCTGTTGTTAGCTAATGCTGGATTTCTGACAGTGAAGTCATTATTCCTCTTCCTCTCCAATATTTTTCACTGATGGATGGGGCTCTAGAAGTGGCCGGGCATATTTGAAGGTGGTCTCGATCCATTTCCTCTTGCAGATCACATAGAGGACAGAGTGGTGAAGAATATATCCCAATTCTGTTTAAATGTTTTGGCAGACAATCATATCCTGCAATCAACCTGAAGGTTGCAACTGCTGTTTTTCGAGGATACTCAGGAATTACTGTTTGAATGTTTGGTAGTTCCCATCTTTCATTCTTTAATTTTTCATAGTAATATTTTGCAATAATTTTTTTGAGTTCAGAGTTGACTAATCTTTTAGCTGCATAAAATGGTAGATTAACCATAGATTTCTGCACATTGCCAGTACCCTTTTTTGCAAGAAAATCAGCTTTCTCATTACCACTCAGTCCACAGTGAGCTGGTATCCATTGCAAGACTAGGTGTTTTTGAAGTGCGATTAGATGGGTAAGGATTTTCCAACATTCTATAATTGTTTGGTGTTTTGGTTACAACTTGGAAGTAATTGCTATAATTGTTGCCCTGGAATCTGAGAGAATAACTGCTTGCTGGAAATGTGAAATTCTGTACAAAAGATTTTGTAGGGCCTGATTGTATCTGGCTACCACTATATTTTAACTAGGAAGAAAAATTATTTTTATTTGAAGCTTTCGAACTTAAGCCTTTGCGCATTTGACAGAGAACCTCCGTACTTTTCTAAGAGTTCCGGGTTGAATTAACGACAAGCTTCGAGGAATTTAACTGTCACATAGAGTAATTCCTGGACATGCCCGGAGTCTGGCGTATGAGTGTGATATTGTTTCAGTTGTTTACAACTACATCGAGGTTCTTGATGGATAGATGCGTAAATATATGTTCTACAGCCATTATATACGAATATGACACATATATTATAATCATGTGCACAATTGCTTGACTCCAACGTTTGTACCGCAAAGTTGATTGGGGTGAAATATACAGGTTAGTATGCAAGTTATTAAGGATATGAGGGTGTAAACTTTAACAACGGTTTATTGACGTTAACCTGAAACATAATGAATTTTCCTCTATAGTGCGTGGTTGAATAAAAAATAAACACCTGTGTGAATACTGCTCGGTCAGCTTTACAAACCCTCCCCTCGTTACTTGCAGAAGTTGATTAATAAACACAGTGAAAGTCAAAATTAGCATAGCCTCGAAACCAGGTTTTAACATTGTCCGTGTGTTTGTTAATTAGCTTCTGCAAGTAAAGAGAGAAGGGATTCTTTTCTTTCAAGTAGTTCTAACTGTCAACATTCCTGACCTTCTACTTTACACACTTTGCCAAGCCTATATTCACTAATGTGTTCCAACAGACATACTGGAATGCAATTATATAATATAGTTTTCTGACTAATGGCTCATTTTAGCTATAAATTCAAACTTTTAATGGTCTACGTCTGTATGCTAATTATAGAAGTAAACAATAAAGAAGTGGTGACATATTAGCAATTAAACTTTCAAAAATTTTATTTAATTTTATTTAACCACGCACTATAGAG
Source organism: Tenodera sinensis (assembly GCA_030765045.1). Classification (NCBI taxonomy): domain Eukaryota; kingdom Metazoa; phylum Arthropoda; class Insecta; order Mantodea; family Mantidae; genus Tenodera; species Tenodera sinensis. Next base: position 123,453,449 of record CM060970.1, read on the forward strand.
GAAAATGATGGATGAACTTTTGTTTCAGGTTGACATCAATAAGTCATTGTCAAAGTTTCCTTTAATATCTTGCATACTAAGCTCTATTTTTCACCCCTATCAACTTTGTGGTACAAATTTTGGTGTCTAACAATTGTGCTCATGATTATACTAAATTTATCATATATAATATCTGTAGAAAATATATTAATATATCTGTCCATAGACTATCTCGATATAGTTGTTATAGGTGGAACAATGTCACACTCGTGCGCCAGACTCCGAACGCGTCGAAAAATCCTCTTTGTGAAGGTAAAATTTCTCGAACCAAGCTGTGAATTGAACTCGGAACTCTTATAAAAGTGGGGAGGCTCTCTATCAACTGTGCCAATACTGAAGTTCGAAAGCTGTCAGTGGAAATAATTTCTTCCTAGCTAAAATATAACCAGTAGCCAGATACAATCATTATTTTTTGAAAACTCCAAGAGTTTCTTCTCGAGTAAGGGTTCACTTCAAGTAACGTATTTATCTTGTTTCGGTTCTTTCTCGCAAGTAGTAACAAATAAACCTACTGCTATTTAATTTATAGTCCTTATATGCGTTCACTTCTCCTTAAAGGAAGCGTCTATAAATTAAACCAGCGCCGACTCCTAGGCAGAAATAAACAACTGGACTCTATTGCCAGTTAGCTATGGATATCTAATGGTGCATGATGTTGAGTCATTGCTAAGTTATCCTCAAAGAACTACATCCTTGCTAACCAGGTGGTGTTTGTAAACTGAAGTGTAATCAAGAATCAGGAAGGCAAGCTACTAGTGTTTGGTGCACTCGAGTTTTCACACAGAACAATGAAGTGGAGGAACGTTTGGCGATCTGGGTGGCGAAGCGCGGAGTTCAGCTTCTCTACCAACACCACGCCCGGGCAATGCTTCGTCCAGAATGTACCGCACAACCTTAGCACAATGGAATTGTACGGCATCTTGTTGAGGAGTTACACCAGGGGCGGAACAGTGCAGAACAGTGTCTGCTCCGGATCCACTGTCCACGCAACCTGCGTAACAGTCTTGCTAGTTCTGCACCTCTTAAACTCTTGACAATAATGTTAACGATCAGCGCGTTGGTTTCAAACAGAAAAGAGGTGCTCATACCTTTATTATGTGAAATGTGAGATCTCAGTTTTGATATTGCTGCAGTTTCACACAGCGCAATGAAAATATTCTCGTCACTTGTATTTCCTTTAACAGACACCAAATGAAGAAAATACTAACAGTTAAGTCATCATCTAGACTACGAATACACATAACTGTGCTGTACCTGAGATGTCAGTGCCCTCAACTAATGCGAGAGAGAAATCTACAACAATTACGATAACTACAATAATGTTGGCTCGAAGAAAACCTTGTTGAAACTGAGGCATTTTATATTGTCTCTTTCCGCACAACAGAAAAATCACTTTTCCCGTTTGGCATTAAATCCTTGTTTCTTTGAAGTAGATTGTGTTGACACAGACATAATTCCTCCACTGATACCGGTCGCGAAGTGACCTATGGACTCCTGAAATCAACTAAGGAAGAGAGTGTGTACTGTTGTGTTGCATAGTTACACGGCGAAAGTTTCACGAATTACAGGGATTCATGAGTCCGCTTTTGCCCACTTCTGTCTGAGTTACACAATCAAAAACTTGACACACAAACATATCAGCATTTTGTTTCGAGTGAAGGAAAAATCCATTTATGGACTCCCAGTGTGTTGAGGTTACAGTGGGGTGTGTTGGCTTCGTGGTACTACGCGACTAAAAAGCTTCCATCAGATGCGAATGTCGTGGATTTTTGAGAGGATTAGGATAAGGTTTGTGCGGTTCCGCGTAAGCCCACCACTTTCTTGGGTCATGTTGAAGAAGAGGTTCTTGCTGTTGTTAGACATACAAGTTTTTAATACCCCTTTTAGTACAGTTTTTAACTCTTTATTCAGTTTTGACATAAATTCTCGTTGGATAAGCCAGAGACTGCAAGCTGTTGATGCAATTCTAACATGAAGTTCATTCTTGTCAACGGAGTTGTCCTTGGAGCCTTTTTGAAGTGTTGATGGGCGTCGTCCAGTATAGGAGTATGCATTTATTGATGCAATATTCTCCAGATAGTCATCTTTTATTCGTATCTGCAGGCGAATCACTCTTCCTTTTGTGGTTTCAATCGCTTGAATTCCATGTAATGGATTTTCATCTTCGACGTTTTCTTCAGCATTTGGAGAAAAATCAGGATCCTCATAGCGCTGTTGTCCTCCTCTTTAATTCCTTCATCCTCGAACCCTCTAATGCGAGTTCATTGAAAATCTGAAGTATCCTTTCTTCATCATTGGTAGGGACCCCTCCTTTAGCCCGAAAATACGGTAACTTGCTCAACGCTTACAAATATTGTATGCCGCATTCATAAAGTAAGTATTTAAATTAAATTATTGTTTCTGAAATTTGTTTTGTCCAACCAAATGCTAAAAACACCCAAATGGAGCTGAATTTATTTAATTTTTTTCAATATCTATTTCTGTTCTGTATGTTATTTCACATCCTAGGTAAATTAAATTTTGAGACTTGTTCAAATAAATTATTTTCTAAAACTATTTAAGACAACTGAATGGATGCCTTTAAATGCCACTGTTTTTGTTTTATTTATATATATTTATAATTGATATGCTTTTGTGATTTGATATAACTGATATGCCATTCTTCAAAGGTCATTTGATGAGAATGGAAAGAACTAGACTTCCAAAATTGGCATGCCAGTACGCTCCAACTAGACACAGGAACCAAAGAACATCAAAAGTGGTGGAAAGACCTAGATCATCTTCACTACATTTATCGTTACTGGCCACGTGGCTTACAACGAACTTGTTCATGATGATAATGATGATAAAGGTCATTCTCATTTTCTTGTTATTAATATTTTACCATCTGCACATACCATCGTTTTTACTGATCTTAGCCCTAAATTAATTCGCTATATATATTAAAAAGAGTGGAAGACATTGCGCAACCTTGTCTAACCCCTTTTGAAATCAGCGTTGGTTCTTATTTATTTACTTTGCTTTTTGGTCCTGCATATACTTTTTTATTAGTTTTAGTAAGTGTTTTCAGACAATGTAAGATTTGAAGCTTTCACGGCGAACGTTATGGATCAAGGCTTCACGGGGGATCAGCCGTGTTAGATTTATACCATTATATACCATTCTAGACTCGACTCTTCAGGATGGCCTGAAGATGGCCAAGTAGTCTACAACGGCCGAAAGCTCGACCTTTATAAATCTGACACGTCTGATCTCCCGTGAAGCCTTGATCTATGTTTTCAGATATCTTTTTTCTCTAGTATTTCTCATAAGTTTAGTCTGGATATTTTATCACCGGCATTTTGAAGTCTATAATGAGGATATGTATTTCTAAATTAAATTCTTTTGACTTTTCTATTATTTACTTGAGGGAGAAGACATTGTCTATACAACTTTGTCCTTTTCTAAATCAGTTCATTGTATGGTTAAATCAGTATTATATGGTCATTATGTGTAATATATCATACAAGACCAGCTTTTTCACATTCTTGGGTTCCTTAAAACCAAACAATTCTTACTCAAGTACGAAACAATCCGCTGATCGTTTATTTCGCAACGTTTCATTTGGTTGCTTATTTCCTTGGCCGCTGTTTTCGCACATTCCCCAGGTTCCTGTAGTTATGTCCGATGAACACGAATTGAGCACCTGTATCCTGTATTGGTTTCTCTTGCTTTACAGCTATTTAATGCCAATAGTCATTTTTGGCTAATTGCACAACGTCAAGCCGCAAATTTGCTGTTCTTAGGATCACCTTTACTCATTCACTACAAAATACGTTTCGTTGAAATGGGAGATTAAAGTTAATCAACTTTTAGGAAGTTCATTATATGTTCTATGATTGGTCTAATAGGTTTCCCTCGTCGCATGATGCCTTATACGTATTTTCAGTTTCGTCTAGGTTCTTAGGTTATGCAAGACAATGAAGACAAAATACTTATAAATGCAAACAGCAGCAATTTTATTTTGCACGAAGCAAATAAAACTACTGGGGTGTTTGATATTAAGCTATATAACACACAAGTATGTTATATGACAGACGGAATATTTCCGGAAATGTAGCTAAAACAACATTTAGATTGGGAAACCCACATTCAAAAATTTCTAGTAAGACGGAATAAACTCTACATTTCACTAAGAACAATAAAACATGAGTTAAACGACAGTGACATTAGAACCTTTTACTTTGCATGAGCAGAAAATCTAATGAGGTATGGTGTAATCCTCTGGGGAGCGAGTAGAGATAGTCACTTAGTTTTTAAAAGTCAAAAAAAAAAAAAAAAAAAAAAAAAAAAGATTATCAGGTACATCAAGTCAGCAGGGAAATACTACTCTTGCAGAAACATTTTTAAGGAACTAAAGCTCTTAACTTTAACAAATCTGTGCATGTATTATTTATTATGTTACACAAAACAAAATTATAGGAACTTCACTACAAATAACCAAACACACAACCATGACACCAGAAACAAAACAAATGTTGCATAGAACTACACTCTTTTCCAAAGGAGTTAGATATACTGAAGCTGGCTCGTCTATATAATAAATTGCCAAAGAATTTAAAAAGCTCAAAATCCATGGGATGTTTCAAGATATTTTTGAAGCAAACGTTATTGAGAGATAGCCTCTTTAGTGTGAACGAAGTTTATGGAGACACTATGGTTGTAAAACTATTCATATAGTCTCGCCAATGTATTTACATGGCTTTATGATATATACTATTATTCTATTATCATTTATTATTATTTCTCCAATGTGAATGAATGAGCTATAGGCCAATATATAGCTGTTGTAATCCATTACTACATAATTATATTGTAAACTGTTTTTTAAAATTTTTAAAATGAATAATAGAAATATGGACACTTTAGTTTTTGCAGATGATCAAGCAGTTATAGTATCTACGGAGGACAATTTGCAAAGAGCTTTTACAAACCAAGTACAGTGGCTACTGAATATAATTTGAAAATAACAGCTGAAAAAAACTAAAATAATGGCATTTTACGGAAAAGACGCTGTTAAAATTTTGGAACAAGTTATGGATTTCAAGTATTTAGGAGTTTTCATTGGCAAGGAAAGAACAAAATACATAAACAGAAAACTAAATTTGTTTCAACAGATATGTATGTGGAACAATTAGAAGAGTTCTATTAAAGAAAGTCCGCCAAGAAACTTTATTGATATTTCATAAAATTTTAGCAGTTCAAGCTTTCATTATTGGACTCAAAACAAAGATGTTCTGAGACGGATATAAGTTGCCGAAATGAAACTCTTGAGGTTTGTGGCAAGTTATACTTTAATGGACAAACAGAGGAGTGTAGATATTAGAGAACAGTTGGGATTATTCAAACTGACTGACAAAATAGCAGAGTACAGGGAAAGATGGTACAACTATGTCTGCAGAATGGAACATATTGGATTCACATGTTAAGGGAACAACGGAGTTGAGAAAGACCTGCTAGAACATGGATAGAACAACCTTAGTTTGGAGTAGGAACGGATCACTCATGGTGTAAACTGTGGTTTTATGATGACCAGAGCCCGAATTTTTAGGTTCTTAAAATTAGCTTTTTAGTTATTTTTGTATCTTAAAAAAGTTTTTCTTTTTAGTTCTTTAACCTCCTGAAATAGTTTTTATATTATTATTGTTTATTAATGTTATTACTAATTGTCCTCTTTTTATAGCAATGTTGCTGATATGTCCTGTAGATCCTTTGTGCTGCTCAAAATGCGATTTTTGGCCAAAGGGAACCAGGAAAATACGTAAATAAAATTATACTTTATACGCTATGTGCATTATGACAGGTGTTTAATCCTTACCTGCATTCCAGCATTCGAGAACAGGTCGTATCTACAGGTTTTCCTGTATGGTATGTTTATCTGCACAGCACCTAGCCGCTAATGCGACCTTATCTGTGCAGTATAGAAGGTGTTCATATTTGTTCAAGCTTTTGTGTCTGTGGGCATGGTTTCTTTCGCTTTTGGCAGATTTGGCAAAATATTACTTTGCCATTTGTGGTAAATTTCGGATCGTTAGCACCTTCGAGATCAGCTGACTTCAGGCAGACACTGGTTCCTTAAATTACCTGCCTAATCTAAGGAAAATCGACTTCTAACGATGCAGTAATTGTATGCATTAACAATACACGATAGTCGACTGAACACAACGGATACTGTTTTTAAAGTGATTGATTTGAGTTTATGGCGGGTTCTTTTAATGACTCCTGTCCCCTCGACAACAATCCCCGCATTGCTTGCTTGCAACAATACAGAGCTTGGTCCCACACAGCTAAATACAAACAGTTGCCTCTTGCATTGTTACTACTCCTCTAAGCGAAAAGACGTAGCAAAGATGTAACAGTCTAAGTTCATTCACAATTTCATAAACATTTCATTTTCCCATTTTAAAATATCTTTTTTTTTTTAAATTTTAAAATAAACAAGCGACTTAGTCTCTTTTAGGTTTTGAAGTCTGATTTAGCCATTTTTAGGTTTTATAAGATTCAAGTATTTGACTTCAAAGATCATGAAACAGATAATTAAATTAAACCACTGCAGTTAACTATCAAGGAATAAAATAGTTAAAAAACTAAGAATCCGGGCCCTAATGATCATTGGTTTATAATCCACAAGTCTACAGACAATAACTCGTTCTTTGGTCTTGCTTCCATGGGTAACCGCTGGGTGTCACTACCTGACCTATGGGGGTAGCCCTACAGACCACTGGATTCAGCTTTACAAGGCGCGTGGAGTACAGAACAATCGCTGCAATAAAAGCGACAATGAAGATCAGAAACACCAATATCCCTGCTCAACCTTAAAACCGTTCCAGCGGAGTTTATGCTATTAATATGGCCACACCTAAACTATTCAAGCATGTAAGCCCTGGACAGAGCCAAGAAGAGATATCCAGAAAGGAAGTTTGGGATATCAAAATATGCACCAACGCGAGTGGTATATCAGCTGCTGCAACTGAAAGACCCGAGGAGCCATCCATGGTTTTCACCAGCGCATCCGCAGCGGAAACGATTTCCAATCCGCCTACAGTGCCATCTGTTTGAGTGGACCAAAAGAACACTATCAGTCTCACAATATCCAAAAAATGAATTACTATGGTCTCAAGCATATATATTTCATTGTACACATTGTCTTTAATCACAATATCAAAATTAATGAACTTCACCATTTTGGAAAGGCAAATTCTACATATCCAGACCTGAATGAGACACGTGATATAAATCGGATTATCACCCATTACATCCCAGTATCCCTAAACAATAGTGGGGATTTTGCGGATTCCCTCTGACATAGGACCTCAACTTCGATTATGCATGACTAAAGGTAGGAAGCTTACGTGTTAACAATCGTCGGGCATTGCTAGCCAAAATAGCAGTACATGCGCTGTTTTGTCAAGGTCAACCAATAAAGTTGACAGTTTTTTATTACAGCAGTTCCAACAAAAATATTCTCAGCTGCCTTCGGTGAGGGCATGGAAGTATTTGATGGTTTCTTCACATCCTCCTCGAACTGTTCCACATTTGAGTTGCTGCCATGAAGCGCTGCTATTAGGATTGCAATATCTGCTCTCTGCAAGACTTGCCAGCAAGCCGACAGCGTCATTTATTTGTCGGCTACTGCAGACGTACTGATGCTATCTGCGACTGGTTAAGAATTTTTATTTCAATGCCCTCTCGGGGCATGCTAATCTGCTGATGGTGATGGATCCAATGATCACCTGGCCACTCCCTCAGTCCTGCTGGCGGCAGGATTCCTCTGGTTCATAGTGCGAGCAATGCATTGGGTACCTTCTTCTAGCAACAACTCCTTCCATATGCAATATTTCAAGGAGGCACAAAAAGGGAATTTAGTAAAATACTAGGGCATCATGCTTATTTAACAACGCCTTCTTCCCTTCTCCTTCTCTTTACTTCTCTCCAATGATAGCAGTATTCAGAATACTGGCTGGGCATACCTATAACCAATTACACGTCGGAATGATTACTTGTGAAGGCTCATTAAATCATAACTCAACTGTTGTTTGATTAACACCATGTTGTACACATCAGAAACTATACATCGCCACATTATTGGTCTATGGCAAGCTGGTAGCACAATTCGACAAATTTCAGAAAGTGTGCCAATTCACAGAATTGCAACTAATTCTAATACCTCTTAACAAAGCCGGTTTATTGCATAGGGATTAGAACTTAATCTTTCCTTCGAAACCAGAACCTGTATTATAATATAACGTAATGGACAAATATGTCTGAAGTTACTTCGACAGGAATTTTAATTCCAATATCGATATAGAAAACATTTGCAGAAGGATTAAGTGTTTTTATATTTTTACCTTCTTTACTACGTATAGTAGAGGAAGTATTGTATTCCACCCAAAAGTTCGATGTCGAGATTCGCTGGAAATAAATGTCCAAAAAACGCATTTTTAGAAAAATGTGTGCACGCCTGTGTATACACACAGTGTGTGTGCGCGCGCGCTTGTGTGTCAGTTTATTGTCTTTCAATGATGCAAGACGAAGATTTTGAAGATAATTGCTCCATTCTAAACTACCCTCCACATTGAACATTTTTAGAAAAGTTTGATTTTCTTGAAAACCACTCTAACGATTTTGATTAAAATACCATATGTTTGAGAGATTTTTATGACAAATAAAATTTATATCTAGAATTTCCTGGCTGTAGCACATGAAATCCTATTTACTCTGGATCACTTTTGAGTAACTTGTAAACCGTAAGAGGTAGACAAAATCTTACTGCACAAAGATGTAGATTTTGCTAAAACACAGAATTTATGTATAACTTTTTGTGTGTCAACTATTTCAGAGATATTCCTTGTTATGTTTTTGTGTGAGATTTGGAGAACTTATACTTCAGTCAAATAGAACATCGTTATTATTTTTTATATATTAACCGTACAAAAAGAACGGAATTTGAAAGCTTTAAAAGATTTGACTATCACTCAAAGTGTGCTGTGTTCCCATATTCCCTTTGTACCTACAAGGAAATAAATACTAAGATAGTTTCTGTAAATGGTTATCTCAACTAACACGAAGAAGATATAGGAATAAGAGTTTGTCAGGATGGTTAGTACAAGAGTAGAGAAAGTCATGCGAGTGCAGCGCACCAGAATTTTCAGTGTAATATTGCACGTTTTTGTGATTCCAAAGACAAAGTTAAAGGTTATAACAGAGAATCGTTTAAGTCAATAAATGCAACATTTGCATCGTTTTTCATAATAGGCATTATGAATTTGTATATAAATCTAAAGAGAATTAAAACGTAGCTTTTCTATGAGGTCAGGTGTATGTACCCTTCCCCACCTTTGCTTGTTCTCATTGCAGCGCCACGCCTCTAGCCCTGTATTGCAACTGTCAAGCAGTGTCATTGGTTATCATCGCTCGCCGCTTGCAACACCCTGTAGCTGAGAGAAACTCAGAGATGGTCCCAAACAGTGCGTTTTATTATATTCGTTTTGAGTACGATCGTGATAACTAAAGCGCGTTCCACCCTTAGAAGACAGTACACGTTCAATGGAGCGCAGTGTTGCAACATGTACTAGTTGCGAATCTTTCTCCGCGAGCGACTCGAGGTGGCCGGAGTCCTGTACTTAGTCCTTCAATTGCTGCTTGACGAGACGGACACTTTTAACTTTGGTATCCCTCCATGCATTTGTTACTGTATGACCTAAATTTACAAATGACTCGTCTGTATAAACAATTGATTTCCCCTGGTCCCTAAACCTTTTACGTCTTTTAGATATTTATGTCGCCATCTGATGATATCGATATCGTCTCTTTCTATTAATATGCACTTGTTACCCCTTCTTTCATATTCGGACCCCAAATCATGTAAGAACCGACTAAGAGTGGCCCTTGAGAAATTTGGTACGGTCTCATCACTGTTGACCCGTGACAAAATTATATTCAGCGTGGGTTGAATATTTGCAAACTGTAAAGAATGAACAATTCGCCGCACTCCACCTTGCACTATTCAATCATATTGCGTTAACCTAGCGTTTTGTGTAGTCCCGCCCTTTTTGCTTTCTTTTTCGATGGCGTTCTTAGAGACCTTTCATTACTTCCTTTTTAATCCTATACACTACTGCTTCTGAACACTCAATAGCCTTAGCTGTTTCTTTTACTGCCTTCCACGCATTTTACTTCAAAGATAATCTAACACATTCATAATTATTTGGCGTTCCTTACTTCTTAATTTACCAACATATCGTCTCTTCCTAGCTTCCCCCTCCATAACTACAAATATTTACAAAAATATTAAACAAATAACACAATAACAGCTCACAGTTACACACACGGCTTCTTTCGAACTAATGCTAGTGCTGCTCCTTATACTGTCTTCTGTGTCAGGCCTGGCGCTGAATAGATGAATACCTTTTCTTTGCCTTACTGGATAAGAGAAAGAGGTTACTGCCTTTTGGTTTATTTTAAAAACTTTCTCCAACCTTCCTCAACATTTGCTCTCGCTGGTTCCCTGATGTAAACTCAATAACAAAAAGGTTTCACACTGCGTAACTTTTGTAGTGCACAGATATAAAATTTTCCGAAAACATTTAATTTAAAAAATTATAACACTTAACTGGGTAAACATAGAGAATTCAAAGTAGGCAGGTAGTAGCACTATGGTCTACTCTACATAAGTAAAAAATATAGATGCATTCTAGCAGTTAGTTTGTTAGTTAGCGCGTGATGAGTGTAGAAACAGCAAATTTCGGACTTCTATTGAAAAAAACGTTTTCTGAAGAAATTTGGACCTATAGAAATGTATGACTCTGAAAA
>CM060970.1:123466838-123626838 GCA_030765045.1 Tenodera sinensis
TTAGGGACTTTTACAGCTCCTGATTGTTTCAGTTCCATTCTCACATTTGAAACAGTGTACATAGAAACATCAGATGCTTCAGACGTCAACTTGGTTACGTCTTCCACAGCCAGTGCCATAACTTTGAAAGAAAAACTTCAACACATATAATACAATAGTCTTTTCATCACTTCTTAGAGACTTTCCGATTTTATGTTTCCTTAACTATCTGAGAAACTGAACACTCCGTCACACACGTGCATTACCAGTAATACAAGTGTCAGAGCATCACTTCATTACAGTAACGATGCAATCGGAGAATTACCAAGTACCACGTGATAGTAAAAGGAAGTAAAATATTTATGCTCATTTTTAAATGGTTTGTAAGTTGAATTATGGGGTGACTCTGCGACCATGCAGCTGCTGCGTGTGGCCAAGAAGGTTGCCCTGGGTTTGCAGGAAAACTTCAACACCACACCGTTCTGCTGGACGTGGAAAAGGCATTCGCCACAACTTGGCACCAAGGCATACTGTACATACTTAAAGCAGGCAAATATCCCTCCCCCATATCTCATACTGATTAGCAGCTTCCTTCAGGACCGCACTTTCAGAGTGAAAGTGGAAGGAAAACTGTCTACACAAAGAAGTATAGCGGCAGGAGTCCCAGAGGACAGTGCACTCTCCCCGCTACTCTTCGCAACATACATGTCCGACTTCCCCACGGAACAACACACTGCGACATGCCAGTATGCGGCTCCTGCTTGGTAAGGTTCGCCATTGGCGGCCGGAACGGTTGCTTCGGCCCAGGCGGAGAAATATCCCATAGATAACCTCCCCCAAATACTTCAGCGTTCTCCTCGACCGCGGGCTAACATACGCTATAAACGTCCGTACAAAGCCGGACTCGGCCACGCTGCACTCAGACAGCTCTACCCTATCCTCCGATCTACCATGCCCAATCACCTAAAACTATGCATTTTACGGGCAATCATCCCGCCATTGATCTTGTATGGCTGCGAAGCCTGGGGATCGGCGGCACCCTCCACCATACGCAAACTGCAGACAGTGCAGAATAGGGCGTTAAGAACAATATATGATACCGGGCGTAGATTCCCATCTTACATCCTTCACAACCACTCCGGACTTCCCTACATCATGCACTTGGTGAGGGAGCGATTCCGAACCAAGCACTCCAAACTGAGTACCCACACCAACCAACGGTATGCGCACTTGGTCAATACGACCACAGAGCACCCTGTAGAAGGAAAAGTTACCGGCTTCCTAAGGACGCCCAGATCTATACTGCACAGATAGAGTCGCATTAAGCGGCTAGGTGCTGTGTAGATAAACATACCTGTACGATCTGTTCTCGAATGCTGGCATACTTACTATTTGTCTAATTTTCCTGTAGTTTACTTTCCTCAAATGATAGTTATTCATTTATCTCTTGACCATGCATTGAATTCCAAAGCCCTCAGGTAGCGCCTAGTTCCTAAAATACTTTATTATTCAAAGTCTACTGTGTTCCCAAAATGCCTTGGCACATACAAGAAAATTAGCAATACCATTATTTCTGCTAATGTTTAACTCGATTAACATGCAGTAGATAATGAAATAAGTGTTTGGTAAGAACAGTTTGTACAAAAGTAGAGTGCAACACATAAAATTTTTAGCAATGCACTGAAGTGCCTCCATTGTCATAATTAAGTTCACCAAAGGACACCACAAAAATAACACGAAAAATATAATTTAGCAGATATACTTCCGTGTAATTCCAAATAAACGATAAAGGAATAAATACAAATAGCGGTTTTGCAAATTCGTTTCTTGAAGTTTCATGTCTTACAAATAAAATTTTCAGTTTGTAGTGTCTTGTTACAGAAATTCTACCCCAAAACGCAGTTAAAATGGATAGGAGTTATGAAAAACTAATAAATGTTTTTTCATAGGGGTTAAAAGTGTATGATTTAACATTATGTGCACGAATTACGGAATTTTAAGTTATTTGGACGTGATTTTATGGTGCATATAACTGCATATTTTCTTGATTTTTGATAAATGCATAATATTTCAATATTATAGCCCCTATATAGCAAATTTTAATGATTTTTATGGTTTTTTTATTACTTTTTTCTATCTGGATAATATTTTTCATATTGGCAGTATTGCACATGATGATGCAACTCACGAAGATTTCAGTATTATTGCCCCTATATTGCATATTTTAGTGATTTTTATGCTTTTTTTATTTTTTCATCTGTATAATATTTTTCATATTGGTAGCATTTCTGAGAAAATGATTCTTTCCCACTGGTAGATAGATTTGTGTCCAGTACGAAGATAATTTTTGTTAGATCTCCTAAAGGAGTTAAGTTGTTTAGATCAACAGCACCTAATATCCGACTTCTTCCTGCGCCAGTGTTAACTCGATGGGGAACATGGTCGATGCAGTTTTATATTATGCTGAGCACATAGAAATAGTCGAAGAGGTTGTTAATTCATTGGACTCGAAAGATGCTTCATCAATAGAAACTGTGCAAAATAATCTGTCAAGCACTAGGTTAAAAGAGGGTCTTAGTTTCATATCTGCCCATTTTTCTTTCTTACCAACAGCCATAACGGCATTGGAAGCTGTAGGATCTCCTTTGCATGAATCACTTACTGTCTTTTAAAAAACATGTGATCTAAGTTCGGTTCCTCGTAGCATAGGACAGAAGGTGAATTATGTAATTTCAAAAAATTCTGGTTATAAACAGATGTGCGATATTCAAGACATCCTCGAAAGAAAACCATCTGTCACACCAAGAGACTTGACTCTCTCTCTGAAGCAGTTAACATCATTTAAATATGCCCCGATAACATCCTGTGACGTGGAGAGAAGTTTTTCACGTTACAAAAGTGTTTTGCGAGACAACAGACGATGTTTTACAGTTGAAAATTTGTGCAAAGTGTTGGTTGTGAACTGTAATTTAGCAGTTAATACTAGCAGCGGGACCACTTCTGCTTCAACCTCTAAGGAATAAGGTACCTTTATTTATTACTTTTACTAACTCGTCTTATCTACTGGAAAGGGACAATTGTTTTAATTTAATAGTGCATATTTCTTGGCATATTTTCAAGTTTTTAAGAGCATATTTGCATGCATATTTCAGTGTTTTTTAGGGCATGAACTTCCGATCCCTAGTAATAAAGCTCATAAATTGTCTCAGAAACCGATTATGACACATCTACACCTAAAATGGTAATTATTCATTTACATTAAACACCCGGCTAAAAGTTATGAAGCCATAAAGAGATATGCTTTATAAGAGATGAGCAGGAACGGAAGATTGTGGTCTGAAATGTGAAGGTTAAAGCAAATTACAAACGCTAGGTACAGGTTTGGAGTATAATTCAATGATTGATTCTAGTAAGAGCAGATGATGTTACCTCTAACTCACGAACAATACAAGGGCAGGGACCTTGGTAAAGAACTGTGCAAAATACATCCAATCACACACAAGAAAACAAATACATGTGACGGATTACAAAATACGTTGTATAGAAAACTGAACATTATAGTAGAACATATTAAATTTAACGAGTCTGATAATGTACAGTCAGTATTTGTTGCTTCTAAGATTATATTTTGATTGTAAATGCCAAAAGTAATGTATACGGCGCTCTGTACTTCAATAAACAATCAAACGGTATCTGCTTTCAAAAGAACGAACTTGTTGTATGAGATAGCTAATAAAGGTAATGAAAGCTTCCTATGCAATTCCCGTTTAGAGTTAAAGCACCTATTGCACTTCTAATCCTGTATTAGAACGTGAGTCAGTTATTTCATCCTTGGTTGCTTCAAACACCGGAACCTCCCTTTCCCTTTTTCCACTATCACGCCTTAAAAATCTGAAAAGAACTACACCACTCAAACATTTCGAGCTATTCTCATTTGAAAATATTTTCAGTCTAAGACAAAGGCTAATTTTGTAAAACAATTTCGGAAGTAGCCGTTTGGAATAGATTAATTTCAAATGAGAAATCCATTGCAAGAAAATATCTTCAGCAGTTTGATAACAGTATTTTTATTTAAAAACCTGGTTACAATTATTTACTTGTATTTAAGTGCAAATGCTTGTAGTTACTTTCCTATTTCCTAACCTATTTTAAGGTGTATTATTCTTTTAAATGTTTCACGCAATACGTGCAGTTATATGTTGAATTATGATGACAATGATGGTTGAAATTTCCTCTATTTCAGTTAGCCAAAAAGCCGATAGGGTAAAAAGCCATTAAGGATAGTGACATTCTCATACTTTAGTATGGGTAGGTGTTTAGGAATATTTCCATAACGTCTAGGGCATTAAAAACCTTCCAAAGGTAAGGAATTTGTCCCAAAAATGAGACTGCGTATTTCAGTTAGGAAACTTTAATAAAGATCTAGAATGTTTCAAACGAGACAGAAAAGATTAAGAAATTTGGTGCAAAGTCTTTTCGGATGGACAGAAACCATCTTGGCAATTGACCTATTCGCATTATTTGAAGACCAGGGCTCGCATGAGCCTTTTGGCATACGATTCATATAACGAGCTCATGCTGCATTCCACAGTCGGTTAGACGCTGGCCTACTGTTCCCAAGGTCGCGGGTTCAAACCCGGCCCAGACCGATGGTTTTTAAGTGTGCTTAAAAACGACAGCTTCATGTCAGTAGATTTACTGGCATGTAAAAGAACTGCTGCGGGACAAAATTCCGGCACACCGACGACGCTGATGTGATCCTGGCAATTGACAGCGTCGTTAAACAAGAATTTTTTTTTTTTTTTTTTTGCATTCCACAGTTCACAGTTTAGGTTCCTTCTCATAGATGTCATTTGTATACGTCTGGAATGAAATGCTAACACGTGGTGTACGTCATTCTGATAAGTATGACGTAACTACCTGCGTTTCAATCAAGAAAAAACAATTTTTTTTAACGTTATTTCACTAGCCTCAGTAACCATCATGGTGGCGAAAAAAATTCACGCCAATGATGAGAAGGGTTTAAAAAAACTGGTACAACGTGTACTAGAGTGAAAGTGGATATTTTTCTGAATATGAAACAGAGCCTGAAGAAGATCTGTAATAGTGATAATGAATTTAGTGCAGAAAGAGTGAAGGAAATAATTATGAAGCCAAAGATGAAGCGCCTTCGAAATGTGTTTGCATGACGACGAAGAAAAAACATGTAACTGGCATTGGAGCTGACATCCTCATTCTCTAGCCTTTTACTGCAAATGGTGGTATTTGTAAATATTTACTGAATAAGTACGCATCGCAGATACCGTCTGCACATTCAGTTCTTTCATGGAACCTTTGTTTGACAAATATGTGACAGTACAAATGCCTATGCAACGAGGCAGTTGAACAATCCCGACAAGAAGTGTTCAGAGAGGATGAAATCAGCGTCTATATTGCTTTGCTTATTTTACTATTACAAGTGCGAAAATCGCTATTCAATTGTACTGAAGAAAAACCCAAGGCCTTGACACCTGCGAAACAATGAGTAGGGAGAGATTCAAACTGATTTCCCATTTCTTTCACACCCAACAGCGTTATTAGGACAGCGGTATTGGTGAGTTTATGCCTTCAAAATTGTGCACCCAAATTTTCAACAAAAAAGTGGTTACCTTTAAATGAGTTTTTAAGCATTAATCCTTTATTGACTTTATTTGACTTATTTTATTGAGGAAAAAATTTGCCTGGTGCCGGTACAGAGGGGCCCGGCTTACAGGATAAAATTGACATTAATAATAATTTAGAATATTTACATGGGTACTCTTGTTAGCTTTTATATCATCAAAAAACCCATACAGTGAGCGGCTTTAGCCCACCAAGAACAGTTTTTGGGCGTATTCTCAGTCTTTTGTTTGTCCGGTTTTGATAGTTTTTTTTTTTTTTTTTTTTTTTTTTTTTTTTTTTTTTTTTTTTTTTTTAACTTATATACAGGGATACATACACTCACTCACTCCTGGGCATACCACACATGTCCCATCACACACACACACACACGCTCGTATATACATATTTACACACACTGCACTATATACACTTCACTATTTACAGTTTTTCCGCAGTTTTCCTGTGCGGACCAGGTTGCAGCTCCTGTGGTGTTTCCGAGGCACAGACCTCTTCCGGAGTGCGTGGCCTAGGGCCTGGGTTGCATGGGCGCGCACCAGTTGGCGAGCCATGCAATGTCTAGAACATTTTAATTCTAGCATGTTTACGATGCTTTGGCTCGCCCTTGCCAATATTGGCAATCACGTCATTTTGGTGATTCCTGATGCGCGCCCACGCGACAGTGGCTCTTTTTGTTATTGCCTCGGGTATGGATGGGATCTGGGTTTCGTGGTGAAGGGTTTGGTTAGTGGTTAGGATGGGAGCAGAGAGGATTTTCCGGAGGGAGAGGTTTTGGAGGGTTTGGATAGTGTTCAGGGCGGTTTTTGAGGCGTTTGTCCAGACCACACACGCGTAAAGAACCACTGACAGGATGAAAACCTTATACAGGACGAGTTTGGACTTCAATTGCAGCTGTTTGCTGCGGAAGATGGGGGCGCATAACTTTAACCGCTGTCTGCCTTTGTTGGCGCTATTTTTTATGTGGGTGGACCAGCACATTGTGCGGTCCAAGGTAACCCCTAAGTATTTAACTTGCCGACGACAGTGCAATACCTGATCACCGACCGTGAGGTCCATTGCCAAAGTGTGATGCCGCTTAGAGAAATGTATCAGCTGGAATCCTTTACTGTGACAGATTTGAAGTTATGATACGTAACCCAGAACTTTCTGTAGAGAGGGTGACAGTTGTGAGAACCAAACAAGAAGTCGGGCCAATCTGACAGAGGTTTCTTTCGTAGGTTTATTTATAGCCGAGATAACTATCGTATGTATTAGATTTTAAAGCCAGGAGCCAAAGTTGCACCTTAACCTAAATAACAGTAAAAATGAAAATAGGTGATAATAGCAAATGCTGTGCCATCTATCCACAGATAGATGGTATAGCACCCTAATGCCATCTGCCCGTTACAAGTAGAGGCTGGCCTGCACTGATCCTTGTGTGTACACGTCACGAAGCAAGTTGGTATTGTACAGTGATGCGACCTAGAAGGCTAACTATCCACCATACACCAATCTACCAGCTATTTCCTACCAGATCCGTCGCGATACCACACTCATAAGCTCTTTTAATTCTAGAAGTCGAATTTCGCCTCTGTGCTTTTAAAGTGAGCTCACCACAAATGTAACAAAAATTGTTTTTATCAGTTACACATTTGCGAGACATTATCTTCCTAATTCCCAATGCTTAAGGAAGCACACTATTAGAAACACTACTCTTATTAATTTACTACTGGGAACACAAGGATTAGCTTCTGTTAGCTTCTACTCCTTTGGCAACTATGCAGGACAGTTTGTACAGTGCTGGAAATCAGTATAAAGGCACTAGGTTTCCTACTGACAGTAATAGGTACAATGTCTGAAGCTTACATGTATCTAATTTACTATGAAAGTAATAGATATAGGACATACAAAAATCATGACAGAATTAGTTTCTTTCATAGCACACTTAATAAATTAAGGCATTCTTAGGCATTGATTTTGTTAGGGTTTGTAGTTCCTGCAGTGAAATTGTCACCCACTCTTCTCGTATCGTTTTTTTCAACTTACATATGGCATCAAATTGTCTTCCATTGCGATAAACACGCCTTGCAAGTATTCCCCAAAGGTTTTTAATGGGATTGAAATCTGGGCTACGTGCAGGCCCGGGCAAGACATCGATATCTTTCTCTTCAAACCACTTTTCGGTTGTAGCAGAAATATGCACAGATACATTGCCTTGTTGAAAAATTAGACTTTCGTCCCCTAGGTCCTCATACATTCTAATCAATTCTGTCTCAGGCAGCTTAATTAGGGTTACATGATGTCAAAAAACTGGGGGAATTCAGTTAACGACATTTATTTCACATACTTTTCATTTCCTTTTACCTTTATCAGGAAATTCTTTTTACAGGTAATCCTGTCATAGCATTGAGGACAAGTTACATTTGTCAGTTGTATATTATAATTAGGGCCCGGATTCTTAGTTTTTTAACTATTTTATTCCTTGATAGTTAACTGCAGTGGTTTAATTTAATTATCTGTTTCATGATCATAGAAGCCAAATGCTTGAATCTTATAAAACCTAAAAATGGCTAAATGATACTTTAAAACCTAAAAGAGGCTAAATCTCCTATTTATTTTAAAATGAAAAAAAAAGCCTTATTTTAAAATGGGAAAATGAAATGTTTATGGAATTATGAATGGACTTTGAGCGTTACATCTTTCCTACGTCTTTTCGCTTATGTATGCTTAGAGGAGTATTGAAAACAATGCAAGAGGCAAGTGACTTGTATTTGTTGTGTGGGACCAAGCTCTGTATTGTTGCAAGCAAGGAATGCGGGGATTGTTGTCGAGGGGAAAGGGGTCATTAGGAGAACCCGCCATAAACTCAAACCAATCAGTTTAAAAACAGTATCCGTTGTGTTCAGTCGACTATCGTGTTATGTTAATGCATACTACGTCGTTAGAAGTCAATATTCCTTAGATTAAGCAGGTAATTTAAGGAGCCAGTGTCATGCCTAGTCAGCTCATCTCGAAGGTGGTTGATTCGTCAGTGGATTGGTAACGATCCGAACTTCACCACAGATGGCAAGGTAATATTTTGCCAAATCTGCCAAAAGCGAAAGAAACCATACCCACAGACACAAAAGTTTGAACGAATATGAGCACCTTCAATACTGCATAGATAAAGTCGCATTAAGCGGCTAGGTGCTGTGCAGATAAACATACCGTATAGGAGATCCTGTACGACCTGTTTTCGAATGCTGGAATGCACATAGCGTATAAACTAATTTTATTTACGTATTTTCTGGGTGCCCTCTGGGCAAAAATGGCATTTTGAGCAGCACAAGGATCTACAGGACATATCAGCAACATTGCTATAAAAAAGAGGACAATTAATAATAAAATTAATAAACACTAATAATAAAAAACTATTTCAGGAGGTTAAAGAACTAAAAAAAACTTTTTTAAGATACAAAAATAACTAAAAAGTTAATTTTAAAAACCTAAAAATCTGGGCCCTAATTATAATCAATATTAACTTTACATTTTCGGTAACGAGCTTATTTCGCTCATCTGTCCACTGAACATTTAGCAGAGAAAATATTCTCTCTGCAGCTGCATTTTGTGCAGGTATGGCAAAATAGTGCTGTACTACTTTCAACAGTTCTATACACTCAACATTGTTAGGTTCTTATGTATTCGTACCATTTCTCGGCAACAATTCCCTGCCAATATTGCAGAGTTCATTTTATGGTTAGTTCTTAAAGCACTTATTTCATCAAAGAGTACAGAGTCATCAATAACTATGTTAACACTTATTAAAAACAACAGTTTTTTTCCACGGGTTTCAACTCTGGATCTTTATCCAGAGTTATCCATTGAAACACAGACATACCACTGCATTGGGTCGTCCAATTATAACTAACAGTATAAAAAGTATACATATCACTTTCAACGACTTAAGCTAAGTTTCCATCTTCACATTTACAAATAATTTACTTTACTTTTCAAGGGACAAAATGGTTTTCTGCCCTAATTTTAAACTCGCACTTATAATTATCTTTTGGCATCCTGATCTGTATATGATACATCGGCAAAACTAGTCAGTCCAGGCCACAACAAGAATATACGCGACTTAGAATTGGACACTCCAAACTAACACACATTCATCTTCTCACCAAGGACCAACCTCCAAACTGTGATATTCCTCTAACCATCCACCACATCCTTATAGATTGCCCAGAATACAGCAGATATAGACAGCAAGCCGGCATTTCCAGTCTTCATCATGCAGTCAATACACCGAATATGATCAGCAAGACTCTACAGTTTATGAAAAACATAAAACTTTCTAATTTACTGTAAATGTCAACATAATGTAATATATGTACATATAATTGTAAATTAATATCAACAATGTATTGCTATGTATGGTCGTGATAAGACCGCGTTGTCAAAACGACCTTAAATAAATATTTACGAAAAAAAAAAAAAGAAAGTATGTACGTTTCGTTCAATGGAAACAAAAACTTAACGTGAAGCTTCTCTTGTTTACAGTTCACGGTGTCTTCTAACAGAACACAAAGAAAGAAGAGAAAGTGATGCGTTGTACAGGTGCAGTAAACTCAGAGTTCAGCAAAGACCCGCTAGAGGACATACAAAGCAATTGCTAAAGACGCGGCGTGTGAATTCATTTTCAAAATGAATTGAAGTGATAAACAAATAATATATCTTTACTGCTAACTAAAAAACGAGTGGTTTCACAAAATATTCTAAAACTGAACGAGGGGTCGGAGAAGGGTCTGATAAACCGGTGGCCTCCGGTAAAACCGGGTGATATGGTAACCCTAAGCTTAGTGTACATATTGAGAGTTCATTCTAGTGTTCAGCGAAGCAATGCGTGATGCATCTGTACTTTCTACTCATTCTTACCTGCTGCTCTGTTCTCAGATCGTGCCAATGAAATTGAAATCCATCCGGTCTATCTAAATTAAACTTCTTCTCAACACTGAAGACAAGTTTATCCCATTCTGCAGTCCATGACATATGTTCTTCTGCAAACTCCAACCTAGACTGTTTATGTTTGGGTGTTAGAGCTGGTTTCTGCAGTTGTTTCCTGAATGTAAGATGTTTGTCATTTGACAAAATTTGTCATACACGTGTGGCAGATACTGGCAACTGTAAATCAGTAACAATTTCAGAAGGATAACGGTTTGTGACCCTTGCTTTGTGCAGAAGTAACCATTTCGATGCCTCCGATAACTTTCTACTTTGCCCATATTTTCCGTTCTGTTCATCTCGTGCGCCCAATCAAATGAAATTATCTATCACTGAACTTGAGCGGTTCAACTTCTTGACAGTTTGACAGACCCATTTGCTTGTACGCACCGATTTTTGCGTTTTCATCACATGAGAACTGTTTTCCACGTAGCATTGCCACAATAGTGGTTTATGTACACAACAAGCACTGTAACTAATAGTGTCTGTTTCCTATCTGCAGTAACGACAAGTATGCACACACCAACACCACAGAAAGCTGTCTGCCCTTACTGAGTTGCACCCTCAACCACCTAAATTGTTGGTGTCTTACTATATGTTGGTACTACTAACATCAAATGCGACACCATTTGACTGCAGTTGTCAGTATACTGGTTCTCATACTATTGCATATACACTATGCGTAACTATTCCAACAGAAAATGTTAATTTTCGTACATATATCCATGCTATTATTATTATTATTATTATTATTATTATTATTATTATTATTATTATTATTATTATTATTATTATTATTATTATTATTATTATTATTATTATTATTATTATTATTATTATTATTATTATTATTATTATTATTATTATTATTATTATTACTGTGACTTTGGTGGGTGTCAAGTAAAGGAGACATGTAGTCGAGATAAAGAAACACTTTTATTTCCGTAAACAGTAACTTTGTACACTCGTTGCAACAGCAAGAAAGTCTTTTCCCATTCACCAACCGCACGGCTCCGAATTAGTAACACAAAAAAACTGTCCCTTCTCACGCTTTACCGCTATTTATATCTCCCAGGCACTATTCTGGAAACTTCAGGAAAGTTCAGTTATTATTGCGGTGAAATACAAAGCAGAAAGTTCCAGAAGTCTCTATCCCTTTCTCTCTTTCGGCAAGCGCCCCAACAATGCGGCCATTCTCTGTCTCTTCCCTTCGGCTCCTTTGCGGTAGTGGCGACAATAATGCGATGGGCGACACTATTATTATTAATAATATAATAATAATAATAATAATAATAACAATAATAATAACAATAACAATAACAATAACAACAATAACAACAACAATAACAACAACAACATTAACAACAACATTAACAACAACATTAACAAAAACATTAACAACAACATTAACAACAACATTAACAACAACATTAACATCAACATTAACATCAACATTAACATCAACATTAACATCAACATTAACATCAACATTAACATCAACATTAACATCAACATTAACATCAACATTAACATCAACATTAACATCAACATTAACATCAACATTAACATCAACATTAACATCAACATTAACATCAACATTAACATCAACATTATCATCAACATTGACATCAACATTGACATCAACATTGACATCAACATTAACATCAACATTAACATCAACATTAACATCAACATTAACATCAACATTAACATCAACATTAACATCAACATTAACATCAACATTAACATCAACATTAACATCAACATTAACATCAACATTAACATCAACATTAACATCAACAATAACATCAACAATAACATCAACAATAACATCAACAATAACATCAACAATAACAACAACAACAACAACAACAATAACAACAACAATAACAACAACAATAATAATAACAACAACAATAACAACAACAATAACAACAATAACAACAATAACAACAACAATAACAACAACAACAATAACAACAATAACAACAATAACAACAATAACAACAATAACAACAATAACAACAATAACAACAATAACAACAATAACAACAATAACAACAATAACAACAATAACAACAATAACAACAATAACAACAATAACAACAATAACAACAATAACAACAATAACAACAATAACAACAATAACAACAATAACAACAGTAATAATAACAGTAATAATAACAGTAATAATAACAGTAATAATAACAGTAATAATAATAACAATAACAATAACAACAACAATAATAATAACAACAATAATAATAACAACAACAACAACAACAACAACAATAATAATAATAATAATAATAATAATAATAATAATAATAATAATAATAATAATAATAATAATAATAATAATAATAATAATAATAATAATAATAATAATAATAATAATAATAATAATAATAATAATAATAATAATAATAATAATAATAATAATAATAATAATAATAATAATAATAATAATAATAATAATAATAATAATAATAATAATAATAATAATAATAATAATAATAATAATAATAATAATAATAATAATAATAATAATAATAATAATAATAATAATAATAATAATAATAATAATAATAATAATAATAATAATAATAATAATAATAATAATAATAATAATAATAATAATAATAATGAGGAGCTACTTGATTCAAAAGTAGTGACCGTGGTTGCATAGACGGCATAAACGGCTGGGAGGGATCGGAGTACTAACCATGTACCACCTCCAGCACTGCACCCCACTCCATGACGCCCGTGGGCAGAGATGACGGACGCAGTGGCTGGGCGTTAGGCCTTGGCCAGTAAAAGGCTGTTGCGCCTTGGGTAAAAACGGTAGTAACCGTAGCAGTAGTTATAGTTGTAGTAGCAATAGTAATAGTAGTAATATACTTCCTGTTCCATTTGTATTCAAATTCTAATTATTATAATAATATTACACGAAGTGTACAGTTTATAATGCACATAGTTTACTGATTAGTTCTTGGTAAATATCAAAGCTAATTGAGGTGTTCAGAGCAAAAGTGCACCAAGTCCATTTTTTACTCCTTTGAGAAAAAAATGATTCTAAGTTAAGGCTATGTAGGTATTTAATTCCTCTTAAAATTTACAATAAATAATATGATAATATGATATGTATATAATATATATATGATAATAATGATGATAAAGATGATAATAATGATAATAATGATGATGATAATGATGATAATGATAATAATGATAATGATAATATGTCCAGTTGATAATTAGGAATCTGCTGTGTAGTTGCTTTGACCTAGATATCCGTATTGTGTACGATACTGACGTGTGGTTTAAGAGCTCGAATTCCGTTCCTATCTGCAGAATTTTGTCTTTAATTAGGGCTGTAAAGTAACCGTATAATACCAAACAACATACCTACTGTATTAATCATAGTGCATGTAATAAGCACGATGCACGCAACTATTTCTACCACCGCGATTGCCGTTGTGCATAACCACCAGGCGAAATGTCTATCTTTCAGCAGCGTGCCAGGGAATGGCTGCTGCGTCTATCTGTTGAGGATAATTTACAAACAACCGATAGATTTGCTCGCATCTGAACTTCTGAAGATATTGATCTTTCCACGAAAGAATTCATACAAAAATTAAGAACAAGCTTTCTCCGACAACCGAAAAGCTAGTTTTGGTAAAATGGAATTTTCGATAGCAGGAATCAGCAATTGCAATCATCGTCTGATTAATAGGTTGGTCAATTCTTGGTAAATTTTTAATAAAAATAATAGCGAGCGAGAAGACCCAGTCGGTAACGTCTGTTGCCCACATTCAAAAGGTCTGGGTTCGTTGCTGCGGCCGAGCTTCCTGACCTTGAGTTTTTCGGGGTTTTTCCCAAGTCACTCAGGCCAATGCTGGGAAGAACATTTACGAACCTTGTATCCCCCTTTCCACTAAGTTTCATTTCATTCTCTCCGTCCGCTCTTTCCTGGTTGAGTCAGTGGATTCGCCGGCGGACTGCACTGTGGTCGTGCTTGCGCTCTGGAAATGCGGTGCTCGACTGAGGGAAGGTGCTGTGGTCGACAGGCCGCCATTCCAGGGGGACTGATTGCTCAGCCAGAACTGGGACTGTGACTCCCTGTGGTGTCCTGGAAATCCGTTGAGCTGAAGGAACGTACCGTAATTGTAGTTCCGCCTGTGAAGAGTTTTAGCCACCTGTAGGGTACTTTCATATCATCCTTCCTCCAGGGGTCTGACGCACATTAAGTTGTGACGGATAGACAATAAAGATTCAACAGCTTTGGCTAAGTTAGCTAAGGTTAGTGTGATCGAAAGTGTGGTGAATACTTGTTTAGAATTCAAAAGTTATAAGATACAAATGTTTTCAGGATATGTCTGAGATAGCAAGAAGAAATCTTGAGAGTCGTGGGTAACATTTGGCTGGGACAAGTTAGAGAGGAGCCATGGAAAATGCTTTAAGTATATTTTGAGTTGCAAGTTGGTGGTTTTGGGTGCAAGTGAGGTTTAGACTAACGAATGGATAGGCTCCGCCGTAATGCATGAGATCGAGGGTTCAATCCTCGTGGTTTTTTCAGGAGTTTTCCCGGGGTCCTAGATGAGTGTCGGAATGAATAATTGCAAATCCCCCGAATTTCCTGTCCTTTCATTTCATTTCTATATCGGGATTGTGAGTCGACTCTCCGTGGGTGGCGCATGCGTTCTGTAAATACGGTTCTCGATGCCGAGGTGGCGTTGCGGTCGTGTGTACTATCGTGTCATCCTCCGATTCGGGGTACGACGTGCAAATCGCGTGATACGCCGCGGAATCCTCTCCGGTATGTAATCAATCACTCGGACAACCAAGATTAAGACTGGAGCCATAGATACGGAGATAACTTTCTCTCGGGTTAAGGAGGAAAAACTATTGACATTTTGTGAGAACTAAAAGTGGATTCAGATAAGGAAAAGTATATTACAACTTATAAAAGTCTGATGTGTTGCACTCACATGACTTTCTCTACTCTTGTACTAACCATTCTTACAAACTCGTATTCCTATATCTTCTTCGTGTTAAGATAAAAATTTGTACAAATTATCGTATTACTTATTTCCTTGTCGGTGCAAGGGGAATATTAGAATACAGTAGGCTTTCTACGATAGTCAAATCTTGTAAAGCTTTGAGATTCCCTTGTACACTTAACATATAAAAAAATGAACAACGATGTTCCGTTTCACGAAAGTTTTAAGCTTTCCGAAACTCACACACATAACAAGGAATATCTCCGAAATGGTTCACCCTACAAGAAAATTTATGGAGACATAAATTGTGTATTTTAGCAAGATCTACATATTTTGTATAGTATGATTTGGTCTATCTTTAACGGTTTACCAGTTATGCAAAAGTTGTCCAGAGTAAATACAACTACAGGGGCTATAGCCAGAAAATTCAAGATACAAATTTCATTTGTCATAAAAATATCTCAAACATATGACATTCTAATCAAAATCGTTAGAGCCATTTTCAAGAAATTAAAAAATTTTCGAAAACTTTTCCATGTAAAGGGTAGTTTAGGATGGGACTATTTTCATCAAAATCTTCATGTTGCATCCTTGAAAGACATTAAACTGAAATACCAAGTTTGGTTTTTAACCGAGTTTTCGTTTTTGAGTTATGCTGTCCACAGACTGACACACAGACACACACACGGACCTTTTTCAAAAAATGCTTTTTTTGGATTCAGGGGGCCTAAAAAATATATTTCCGGTGAAATCTCGACATCGAATTTTTGGGTGGAATACAATACTTCCCCTACTTACCAGAGAAAGTAAAAAAATATGTGTTTGCAAATTCAAATATCAAAGAATATCTCGCAAATGGTTCACTCAAAAGAAAAACGAAGTATTTGACATAAATTGTGTGTTTTAATGAGATCTGCATTCTTTATTTACTAAGTTTTTGTCTGCCTCGTACTGTTTACATTTATCCAAACATCTCCCAAAACGAAGAGGTTGTTCCCAGAAAATGCAGGGTATGACCATGGAATCCCTTGATGTGTCCGTCACCGTATACTGACTGTCGCTCCGACTCAAAGAGTAGAATGAGAACTAGCCGCTCATTACGTAAGATTCTCCAAAGAGACAAGGTTGGACATCTCTGGCCAGCTTTTTGTTCCAAGGTCGCGGCTTCAAACCCAGCGGAAGGCGATGGATTTTTTCAGGAGTAAAAATTGTTAGCATATCTTCACTTCGAAGGAAAATAAACCCGATGCCATGATAACCGAGTCAATCTATATCTAGCTATGGAAAGCTAAGCTCTGTCGCAAACCAGAACAATAGAGAACTAATAGAGATATTATCCTCTTTAACAAAGCCGGGTACTTCTGGCCGGGGTATGACAACTGCTGCCTTCAAATTCAATTTTGGCTCATGAAAGGTACAGAGCAAAATAACCTGGTTCTGCAGGTTAACAACCGTTATTACGAAAAAACATAAAACACAAGTTTAAAAACACAGACAATAATAATAATAATAATAATAATAATAATAATAATAATAATAATAATAATAATAATAATAATAATAATAATAATAATAATAATAATAATAATAATAATAATAATAATAATAATAATAATAATAATAATAATAATAATAATAATAATAATAATAATAATAATAATAATAATAATAATAATAATAATAATAATAATAATAATAATAATAATAATAATAATAATAATAATAATAATAATAATAATAATAATAATAATAATAATAATAATAATAATAATAATAATAATAATAATAATAATAATAATAATAATAATAATACCTACCGCCAGGCCGCTGTGTCCCCAACCTCTATCCACTAAATTCATCATGAGTGGGGTGCAGATTTGGAGGGTGGGACGTACTCAGCACCTCAAACCCGCGGCAGGTTATGCTGTCTTTCCGACCTAGGGTTGCTGCTGCTTTAATCATCTTCTCAATTGCCCCTCACGGACGTAATGAGGCTGAGTGCACCCCGTAAGAGATACACGAACGGTTGAAAAATTCCCACGCCGGTAACGGGGATCGAAGACGGGTCCTCCGTGGCAAAGGCAAGCACGTTACCACTGCACTACGGAGGTGACCGCATACAGATAACAGGTAATAAATGAATGTGACACACTTTAATAAGCAGGATTCTAAAGTCCATGAACTAACCGAATATAGAATATATATATATTCCATATTCCATGTATACACGTCAAGTCGTTCCTGAATTATTATTTTTATACATTTTTTACTATTTCACAAAATTGCTCTATATGGTCCATTATTTTCTAAAAATAAGTGTTACTTTGTAATCAAACCCTTTATTAGCATATTCATAAATAGTAGAATGAATAGGCAACTGACATATATTGAGAAAAATTAAAATATTTAAATACGTGATTTAATTTTTTGGTTAAAATTTACCACTATGAGTTTATTATTTAAGAACAGCACAACTAAGCATGTTAACAAATATTTGGTTCGTTTTTATCCAGTGTGACGCTTTGAAAATGAGAATTTAAAGATAATAAACCCGAGAAAGGAGGGCTTAAAACTTACAGCCAATAACATCTTTTTAATGTTGCATTTATGTCACCCTTATCTTCGAAGGTCATATAGTCGGCTTTTGATCTCTTGGAGCAATCGTTCAACAGCAATGGTGTTCACTTTGGGTTTCTATTACTTTGTTTATTTGTTGTTTTTTTACCATTTATTACTTTCACACTCCCATTAATTTTTCCAGACTCTAGGGAGGATGGGGAATAATCCTAGAAGGAGAAAAATTCCTACCCTCCAAGCCGGGAATCGAACCCGGGACCCCTTGCACAACAAGCAGTTGCTCTACAGACTGAACTACGGGGCCAGAAATAACAGTGCACTTCCTCACTTCATGCCGCATAAAAAGCAGTTAGTAGACATACAGAACGTCCGTCGACTGTTTATGCTCCTATACAGCTATTGAATATTATGGGCCATTTATTCTATGGTTTTTTGGAAAAACTTATCCTGCCTTAGCTCAAAATTTGTCACTGCATATGTCCAAGAAATACCTTGAAACTGTAGCTTCAATTGTATCGTACATCATAGTTCATTCTTTCAGAGCCCTTAAAGTTTCAAAACGTAAGAATTTAAACATAAAAACTCAGTGGATTTTATTTACTTTCAATGCCTTTTATCTGTGACTTTTCTTACACTTTTATGCATTAAAAATATTTGACGAGAACTAGTAACCAAAGCTCAAATTTTCAGCACCAGCTTAGAGAAAATTAATTTAAAAAATCTGATGTGTTGCACTCACATGACTTTCTCTACTCTTGTACTAACCATTCTTACAAACTCTTATTCCTATACCTTCTTCGTTTTAGTTGAAATAAACATTTGTACAAATTATCTTATTGTTTATATACGCGTAGGTACAAGGGGAATATGGGAGTACAGTAGGCTTTGTGCGTTAGTCAAATCTTTTAAAGCTTACAATTACGTTCTCTTTGCACTATTAACATATAGACGATGAATAAGGATGTTCCATTTGACAGAAGTATAAGCTCTCCAAAACCCACAAATAACAAGAAATATTTCTAAAATAGTTCAACCTACAAGAAAATTTATTTGGAAATAAATTGTGTATTTTAGCAAGATCTATATTTTTTGTATGGTAAGATTTGGTCTATCTCTAACGGTTTACTAGTTATGCAAAAGTCGTCCAGAGTAATACGACTACAGGGGCTATAGCCAGAAAATTCAAGATATACATTTCATTTGTCATAAAAATATCTCAAACATATGACATTTTAATCAAAATCGTTAGAGCAATTTTCAAGAAAATCAAAACTTTCGAAAAATTTTTCATGTAAAGGGTAGTTTAGCGTGGGGCTATTTTCTTCAAAATCTTCGTGTCGCATCCTTGAAAGACATTAAACTTAAATACCAACTTTGGTTTTTAACCGAGTTTTCGTTTTTGAGTTATGCTGTCCACAGACTGACAGACTCACATACAGACTGACACACAGACACACACACGGACCTTTTTGTAAAAACGACTTTTTTTTTTTGGACTCAGGGGGCCTCAAAATATATATTTCCGGTGAAATCTGGACATCGAATTTTTGGGTGGAATACAATACTTCCTCTATTTACAGTGTGCGCACAAAGTCCGTATATTTACTCACGT
The DNA here is from genome assembly GCA_030765045.1 of Tenodera sinensis. Taxonomy (NCBI): domain Eukaryota; kingdom Metazoa; phylum Arthropoda; class Insecta; order Mantodea; family Mantidae; genus Tenodera; species Tenodera sinensis. The sequence goes on from CM060970.1 coordinate 123,486,627, forward strand.
AATTTTAAATTTAGTGCAAGGGTATACGGACTTTGTGCACGCACTGTATAATAATCCCTAGGGCGTCTCCTCTATGCAGAGGTTATTCTCATTGCTCGGTCGCTGCGTCCTCCAGCCGCAGCCAAGGCCACGTAGGTGTGCGGGTTTCAGCACGCCGACTCACCCGACCGTAAGGCGAATACTTGACCTTTTTAGGGACACTACCTTTCTATCAGGATAGCTCCTCAATTAGCCTCTCAGAGACCTAACGAGGCTGAGTGCACCCCGTACCAGACCTCCCAGCGGGTGAAAAATCACATGCTGGTACCGGGGATCGAACCCGGGTCCTCCACTGCCAACTGTGCTACGGAGGCGGTCACTTCCTCTAACTACAATTATTTCGATCATATAGGAAAAATTAAAAAAAAAGATATAGTACATTCAAGGGCTTAAAATTGTTCTGAAAAAACTAAGCTTTCCTGCAAATGTCATGTTCATATGTTGCAAGCTGTCACGAGCCACTTATCTGATAAGAAAATTAAAATGTTGCACATATATTACTAGAAGGATTGAGAGACACTATTTCAAGGGGTTATTTCAGATATGGGATACATTTATGGGATAATAGCCCCCATCTCAAGGAGATATTGTTATCAGGATTTTGCTCAGTAAGAAACCAGATGAACATTATAAAGCTTTATTTTACCCATTGAGAATACTTACTATTTTTAATTTGTCTATATTTTATGTTTTGACATATATAAATACCCATCTGCATCTACAACTCATAATGTTGATACCAAAAATAAATAAGAGTTAAATATACCTTACTGTAGACTTGCTTTGACCAAGAAAACTTATTTTAAAGGCATAGGATTATATAGTGAACTAGCTGAAATAGCTGGCATTGTCCGTGGTTTGACGATTTTATCCCTACAACTTTTAGACTTACGTTGGTTGCTTGAACACAACGGGAAAACACTATACAAAAGCATTGTTGAACAGCTGTTGAACCCTGTTGAACAAGGAAGAAAATCAAGTTCAGTAGACTGTGTTGCATTTCTATGTCAATCATATAGAAAATTCTATGATTTCTTTGTAGAAGATGTAGTAGAGAAAGAAATGAGATTGTGTGTCGCAAAAGAAGAGTGAGTAGGTAAAACCATGTGAATGTAATGCCTTGCATTTCAATTTCAAACATATGGAACATTGTATGAATTGTTTCTACAAAGTGAGTAGAGAAAGAAGTGTGATTCTGTATCATAATAGAAAATGTGTAGAGAAAATCGTATGAATATGTGTTGCATTTCTATTTCAAGCGTAGAACATTTTATAAATTTTGTGTTGAAGAGCGAAAGAGAATGAAATCTGATTGTGCTTCGTAAAAGAAGAGTGAGTAGGCAAAACCGTGTGAATGTAATGTGTAGCGTTTCTATTTCAATCATGAAAAATTGTATGAATTGTGTGTTGAAGGGTGAGTAAGTAGCATATGTGTATGTATTACGTAAATGAAAACCGAGTAGAGAAAACCATGTGAATGATATGTTATGTAGTAAAATTATTAGCATACAAAATATTACATTTTTTCAATAAAGCTAAAATGTTTATAAGAATAAAAAGCAATATCCATGCAACTTTTGAGAAAATACATGTAGATATTTGTAGAAAATACTAAAACTGGTTTTAATTGAGGTATAATTGTATGTTAGAGCATTTTAAAACCATTTAGAGCAATTGCAAATTTTAGAAAATTTAACTATGGGTTCCCTTAAGACGCTAAATGGCATACTTTATAAGACAGTGGAGCTATGAAACTTACATAGCCGTAAAGTAGAAGATTTTTATTGTTTAATAACACTAAAACCAAGATTTATGAGTTTTGGTAATGTTTGGAATTTTTCTTTAAGTAAGAAACGAGCCGCCACTGAATTAGGACACCGGTGAGCAAGCAGCCAAGTCGTAAAAGTTCGTGTTCCCTCTCTTTCCCCGCCCTGGACTCTCCGCGCGCTCCTCTCCTGCAGTTTGATTGTTCCTTTAACCCTTTTTCTTGCGTTTGCGTCTCGTCAAATGCAACATGCACCCCGTTCCGTCTCCACTCGTGGGGGTGTATCCAAGGTTGTCACGAAGTGCGGTGGGGCAGGGTCGGTGCATGTTGCGTGCACGTGTTGATTACTCTGGCAGCCGCGACGGGGCGCTGAGATCGACTGTTTGCCGGTTATTTGTTGCACATTTCACTTGCAGCAGCAGCAGCGACGGCGGTGCGCGGAGGAACCGAGTGACTGTGTGTATATACAAGCGATGCACTTGCAAGCGTGAACTGCGCTTCCGGGAGGCGCTCAGATTGATTTGAGGGAGCGTTGCCTTTCAAACCAAGTTGGTGACAGGTGCTAGTAGTGTTGTGTTAAACCGCCCCAGAACAAGTGAAACTCGTTTTTGTTTTCTACACGAAATTCAAGCTTCTCCATGATGTGCAGCGTAAATAACAATTGAAAGGGGACAGTTTAGACAATGTCAGAGCGTAGTGAGGAAGACCCTCAGCAAGACAAAAGCACGACGACTATGGGTACCTCTGAGGCTACCAGCAGCAGTGGTCAGAACCCACGTACACCTCCCAATTGCGCTCGATGTAGAAACCATCGGCTGAAGATCGGTCTAAAGGGGCACAAGCGATACTGCAAATACCGTTACTGCAACTGCGATAAGTGTTGTCTCACGGCAGAAAGGCAAAGGGTCATGGCCTTGCAAACTGCATTAAGACGTGCACAAGCACAAGATGAGGCGCGTCAACAGCACCAGCCACAACAACCAAGTGAGCCGCAACCAGAACCATCACCAGAACAACCACAGCAGTCGTCCTTGGAGGTGCCACCACCACCACCACTGCAACTGCATCATCAGAACCAACAGCACGCACCGGATAATCCGCCGCCTGTACAACAAGGTAAGTCCCACTCACCTTTCTCTAGAACCTACACTCAAATTTGAATTTTCTATATTTTGATAGGTATGAAATCAATACTTTACACACTTAAAGGTAACATGTTCTGTTTTATAGTTTTGAGGAAATTAATTATTGAATTTATTACGATGCAAAAACACCTTAATATAATACTTCATGCGAAAATTGCTTTGCTTTGATGACATTGAAAATACTTTAAAACCTTTTGTGTATTTCTTTTTTCTTAAGGCTAAACGAATTTTCAGATTTTGAAACCAAAGACCGAAGTTATATGCTAGAACTATTCTAGGAGCATAGCACAAAATTTAATGCGCATGAAGCAGATTGTCTGTTTTTCTCACTTCACATTTTTTTAACAAATGTTTGCATCATAATTATGAGTCAGATGTTTGTCACACCTTTCCTCTTTTGTCTAGTGCTCTCTAACCTCAATTTCATAGCTTAACCACTGAATTGGTTGTTTTTGCGCCCATTTTGGCCAATTCAAAGCTCGCTGCAGACCGTTAAAAATAGTTGAATTCAAAAAATTGCGCTGCCAACCCTGACGGTTTGGATAACCCTAAATAACGTCAAATTGTTAATTTTTTCAATCCCACGAAGAAAGCTAGTAAAACATGCAGTGTAGACATAAGAAAGTGAAGGCATATTGCAGAAACCCTTGTGTGTGCCTCCTGAATATATGGCGAAACCCATGTCAGACACCTCCGCGAACAACGTACTGGTACTCGAAGCTCCAGATTTAGTTTCTTTGCAGAATGATTTTAAGTGTTGCATTTGTTTGAACTCTAAACGTATTTTAATGTATACCTTAGGCGCATGGATTTAACGCGAGGATTTAGTTTTTCTCCAATGCTCTCTCCCTGTATAGCTCACTTTTCACAGGTTTATTATAATAACGTGTATCAGATTACAATATTAAAATCCTTTCTTCTATTTACTACTTCTTCTTATAAGCAATGAGTTATTGCAACTAGTTAGCTTTTATATGTCAGTAATCTGACTGGTCTCGTATTCGAGTGGGTCAGACAGCTGACTTCTCACCTGGAGGTTTCTGGTTCGATTCCCTGACTGGGTGCGAATGTTTCTTCAATTAGGATTATTTACTACTCTCCATAGTCTTGAAGTGTACAATGTTATAATGAATGTAGGTTGAAAATAAGTTAAAAATGAAGTCCTAACATAACCTAAAACTTTACAAACAGAGAAAAATGTTATGTCATTATTCTTATTAATTAGAAACTTGTGACTCATTGCCAATAACAACCAAAGAAATACTGCGCTTGCATGGAGAATTGAAATCGATTTCAGTCCAATCCCATTTTGAACACGATCGGCATTTAAATGTTGAATCCAATCCGGAATGAGACGATTTGGATACGGAAGGCTTAGCATATCTGAGTATTTTAAGTAGTTTTTTAAATTAGTGAATGTTTTAGAGAAGAATATATTGCTACATTATATAAACAATAAAATTGGCTCTGTTGTGCTTTATTACACCACTTTCGATAAGAAAAAAGACACGATTTGAATCTTGTACATGTTTCCCTGCATTACACATTGGATCCGATCCCACTTCTAAGAGGTTAGGATACTAAGATTCAATTCGATCTGAATCCACGTATCCATGCAGAATAAGAGCTCACATCGATTTGAATTCCCTATGGAAACGTAGCAAAAATAAATAATGCAAAGAATGTTCCAATATTGTTTTCCCGAGATTCTATTCCTCTTTTAACGTTAGGAAAAATATTTTTACAAAATATGTGGTTATCTATATTTTAATACGTTAGTGACACCCAATTTTGTCCTATGCCCTTACAACTTGTATGGAACCCAGGAATTCTTATTGTCGATCTGGGTGGCTCAGTTGGTTAGACGCTGGCCTACTGATCCCAAAGTCACGGGTTCAAATCCGGACCAGACCGATGGTTTTTAAGTGTTTTTAACCTGACAGTTCCATATCAGTATATTTAGTGGCATGCACAAGAACTCCTGCGGTATGAAATTTGATGCTGATATGATCCTGGCAATTGGCAACGTCGTTAAACAACAAAATAATTTTTTAAACAATTCTTGTTGAACTGTGTACAGAGTACTTAAGAAAATGTTTCAAGAGATATTTTAATTATAAGAGGCAAAAATAAAATAATTCTTACTATTGACTTAACAGTGCAGCTTTTTCTGTCGAGCAGTTTTTGAATTCGTACACAAATAAACGCTGAGGGAGAGAGGCATATGTATTTTGACAGAATATGTTACCCTTTCACCAAAACAGGTGATGGGGTAATATTCCCACGTAAATACTGGCTAAGCAATGACATTATCTTAGCTGCATATTAAGTTATATGCCATTCTCCGTTGCCTAGGGGTTATATACTAGACTCTAGTTCCCGAGTCGCGGGTTCAAACCTAGTGGAGGGCGATGAATTTTTATTTAATATCTACTTTCGTCACCTGTAGTAGAAGATTGTTTACGTAACGGCTGGTAATGTTTGGGAGCGCCATGTTAGGTTAGGTTAAGTTAGGTGCAGCTTAGTTTTTTAGGTTCGAGGATCAAACCGAGAGAGGGGAGGGACCAGGAGAGTGTAGAGGAGGAGAGAAAAGGCCAATTGTACAGAAACTGCGTTTCAGTGTCTTTTTTCGTGAGCGTTATCTCTAAAATTTTCTGTTTTTTTGCGGAACTTTGCGATTTACTTTATTTATTTATTTATTTTTTTCTGAGGCTTGAGTCATTTTTGGAAGCTAGAATTTTGGGTACGTATTTATACGTGCCTAACGAATATTTTGGGATATATATTTTTTTCGACGGGGTTGGTCTGCGGAAGTTTGCATATATATTCAGGTGAGGACCTCCTGAATCCAAAATAAAGCATTTTTAGAAAAAGGTGTGTGTGTGTGTGTGTGTGTATGTGCCTGTGTGTCTGTGGACAGCATAACTCAAAATTGAAAAGTAGGTTAGAAACCAAAGTTCGTATTTAAATAGCCCCACGCTAAACTACCCTTTACATGGAAAATTTTTCGAAAATTTTGATTTTCTTGAAAATAGCTCGAACGATTTAGATTAAAATGTCATATGTTTGAGATATTTTTATGACAAATGAAATGTATATCTTGAATTTTCTGGCTATAGCCCCTGTAGTCGTATTTACTCTGCATAACTGGTAAACCGTTAGAGATAGACCAAATCATACTGTACAAAAAATGTAGATCTTGCTAAAATACACAATTTATGTACGAATACATTTTCTTGTAGGGTGAAGCATTTCGGAGATATTCCTTGTTATGTGTGTGAGTTTCGGAAAACTTAAAACTTTCCTGAAATGGAACATCGATGTTCATTTGTTTTGCATGTTAAGTGTGCAAAGCTTTAAAAGATTTGACTATCGCACAAAGCCTAGTGTACTCTAATATTCCCCTTGTACCTACAAGGAAATAAGCAATAAGATAATTTGTATAAATGTTTATCTTAACTAACACGAAGAAGATATAGGAATAAGAGTTTGTCAGAAAGGTTAGTACAAGAGTAGAGAAAGTCATGTGAGTGCAGCACATCAGATTTTTTTTCTGCTAATCAAAACTTGTAAACCGAATTCACAACAATCTAATTTTTAATTCCCTAACGGTTTAGGACATAATTTAAATCGTTTTTGGTTGTATGTATTTTGTAATAGAATAGTTATAAATAGAGCGAGGATAAATATCCCATCGCCTACAATGTTTGCGCGCTCGCACTATACACGCTCCGTGGTGACTGGCAGACGGCGTAGCACGGGTGTTCAGAACATGTAAACAAACGGGCAGGGCTGTGTAAGAAGGTCTAGTCCATTTACATCAGTTCATATCGTCATCTATTCGTTCCTCAAAAACATTGCAGTGAACAACAATACATCTTTTAAATTGTTCAAAAGTAAAACTTGTCAACCAAACATGATGTAACGGGAGCAAACGTAAGATATTTTACATTGTGTTCGTCATACTAGATGTCATTTTGTCTAGCTGTTGTAAACCAATTTTTATATGAATCATTGTAGCGTAGCCAGGATTTCTCTCCAACACGGCTTTCAGTTTATTTTGCACTGCAGGCGCAGGATCTGTATTTTCAATTTCCATATATAGCTCTTCTATCAATTGTAAAGCATATGACAGTTTGTGATTTCTTGATTCTAAATGCAGAATAGTTTTGGTGACATTTGGAAAATTATTTTTAATAAATAAATGTTTACGTATATTGCCTGAAATCAGTGACTGAGCAGATTTAATGGCACAGGTGTCTTCACTATCCTAAACATTGATTACTTTAACTATTTTATCATAATAATCTGCATAATATGCAGCAGCATTTAGCCAGCTACTCCATCGAGTTACAACGGGCTGGGGAGGTAAAGGGACCCCAGGGGCCATTTCTTTGAAAATCAGTGACCTGCTTGGGGCTTTCAGAAAATTTTTTTCACATTAGCAATGAAGCTGTCCACATCACTGTAGCAGAAGCGTATCATTTCGGTTACACGATGAAGGCCGTGAGCGATGCACGTTAAATGTACCATGTTGGGGTGATGTGATTTAATTTATTTAGCAGGTTTTAGCATGTAGCTCGCACCATCTGTCAGAAAAGTAGTACATTATCAGTTTTGATCCCCTCTGGCCACAGCAAAATTAGACTCTTTTGAACAATTTCGACAATACTTTTGTGGTTAACCTTATCAATAACTTCAGGCGTCAATAGAAATGATTTAGTAGGTCTGTCTTGCAAAAGTACTCCCACAACTACATTTGCAACAAACCTCCCCACAGAATCCTGAGTTTCGTCTATGCAAATCCAAATTTTGTCACCAATAGATTGCCGAATTTGAGCCATAACTTTATCATAACATTTTGATAGACACTATTTACGTAGGGTTGTTGCACTGGGAGACTCCCGCTTAGTGTATTTTTATGAAGATTTTAAATTCAGCATGTTCCACTTTGTAAGATAGTATGTTGCTGCGTACCAACATTTTGCACATGTCTTAAAAAAACTCCGATTGAAGTGACAAATGGTCTTGTTCTTTATTCTTTTATGATTTTTTTTTTGTATTGCAATGTTGCTTCAACAATTTCCGTTTCTCCTTGGAATCTCTGATTAACTTACATTGTATCGTATCGCCATTCAATAGGAAATTAAATTCTTCCAATAACTGATTTAATTTACCATCACCTAAAGCTGAAGACATTATTCACCTCGTATGTAAACACGGATCGCACAGAAAATAACACTCCCTTATCTGCACGGTACAGCTGTCATACTGAACCACAACACGCTGTTCACCCCTCAGTCCGAGGTAGCAGCGATGACGTCAAGCAAGCAATTCGCCGTGCAGTCAACCTGATTTCTTCTTCAGTGGATATATGTCCTCGCTCCAGTTATAAGTCTTCGAGCGTGTTATTTTGAATGTCGACTCCTTCCATTCTTCACGTTTGTGCAGTGTCATCGATATTTTATGACAGTGCTTCACGAATTATTTGAGAGACGAGTGCACTGATATGCTTTTGATCCACAGGGAAGCAAGAGCCAAGCACAAGCAGCTCAGCATATATACTAGGAGAGATATACTCATATACAGTAACAATACCATAAAATGGAACTACAACAATTACGAGTTAAAATAATAATAATAATAATAATAATAATAATAATAATAACAATAATAACAATAATAACAATAATAATAACAATAATAATAACAATAATAATAACAATAATAATAACAATAATAATAATAATAATAATAATAATAATAATAATAATAATAATAGCTTTAAACACAGTAATTTATTGTTATACCAATGTTATTAGTGAATATTACACGGTAAAAAATGACTAAGTGCAGGGGTTTCGAACTGCCTTTACAACACGCGGATTACTTACAAATCGAGTGCTCATTCTAACTCAGCTACCTAAAACTTCAGAAATACATATTCTGTTTAGTATTTATATGTTAAATATTTCGATAGAATCTAGCAGAGGGTCTGATGTGTTCATGTTAGAGTATAAAATGCGGATTGCATAAAAGTGGAGAATAGGGACGCGCGCGTACGTGTGTGTGTGTGTGTGTGTGTGTGTGTGTGTGTGTGTGTGTGTGTGTGTGTGTGTGTGTGTCTGTCTGTGTTAGTAATACTTTTCCATGACTATCGATAAAATTGCCACAAAGGTATTGAGAAATACTAAAACAATTATTACCGCGTTTCCATGGGGAATTCAAATCGTTCTCAGTTCCCATTCCAAATTGAATACTCCAAACGCAAATTCAGATCAAACTATGTCCTTGGATCCGATCATCTAAGAAATGGAATCGGATCGAAATTTTGTTGCATGGAAACACCCACCGGATTCAAATCGATCTGAATCCGCCAAAGGTACTAACTGCTACTGTGCTCGTAACACGTTCGTGCCTTGTTATTTTGTTTTCTTAACGAGACTTATGTAATAAAACTTTGTTTTTATATTCTCGCAATATATTTCCAAAAACGTTCACTACCTCAAAACTTAACTCTAATATGCAGAAAACACATTTTTACATGTCCACCAACATTAATCAAGTGACCCTCATAAAATCATGAATTATTTATGCTTCCGCCTTGATTATGCAAATCAATCTCATTCCGGATTGAATTGAACATGGAAACACGGATCGTAGTAAGAATGGGATTGGACTCAGATCGATTTCCCTCTAATTATTCCGATATTGGTGAATTTTTATGTTAAGTTGAAGATCCGACGGCACCGTGACCGAGTGGTTAGACCGTTCGCCTACCACCACCTAGACCGGGTTCGATCCCAGTGACCTGCATGTGCTATTCTTGGTGGACGAAGTGGCCTCTCCGGTTTCTCCGGTCACTCATTCCACCAATTGCTCCATTGTCACCTTTCTAAGCATCGATTTCGTCTGCATTTCATATCATCCGCTTCCTCACTCTCATACCTGGTGCTTGGCTGACCACCCACTTCCAGGTCTTCACTCTGTCTGGTCCATATATTTCTGTGCTCCCCGACAGGCGTCTGACCCTACGCAATGGCTTGTAAGCCCTGGGGGTGTAAGTCCTACGTAAGGGGAGGATAATCAGGTAAAGAAAAAAAAAAGGTTGAAAATCTAACTCCTTATGTATGTATGTATTTATTTATTTATTTATTTATTTATTTATTTATTTATTTATTTATTTATTTATTTATTTATTTATTTATTTATTTATTTATTTATTTATTTATTTATTTATTTATTTATTTATTTATTTATTTATTTATTTATTTATTTATTTATTTATTTATTTATTTATTTATTTATTTATTTATTTATTTATTTATTTATTTATTTATTTATTTATTTATTTATTTATTTATTTATTTATTTATTTATTTATTTATTTATTTATTTATTTATTTATTTATTTATTTATTGCTTCTAATTCTCTAAAAGCCAAGGGTTTAGTTTTATTGATTAAAAAACAAAAACTCAATTTCAGTTTTAACCTATATCTTATATGTACATTTAAATGAGTATTTATCTAGCGTTTAAGTCAACATTGTATTTTGTCACTTTTCCATTTTGTAAATGAGTTACAGCTTGTCATTTAGTAATACATTTAATAATGCTAGGCTACAGCCAGTGCTACGCGTCAGGCAGATAAATGGTTAGAAGTGGTCCAAGATTTATACAGGCACGTGTTTTGGAGATGTGTGTTCTGAATTCATCATTCCCTCTGTCCCAGAAGTATCAGACCTTACACAGAAAGCACATACATTTTGGGAAAAATACCTTTAACCCTTTCAGTCCTGGTGTGTACTATAGGATACATAGGCTTTTTTTCCTGTTTGTAGTAGTTTTAACTTTTTTTCTGCTATATTCTTGTTATACTGTCTGTCACCAATTAAAAATACATATTTGAGACGTTTTGAATTGTAAAAAAAATATTTTTTTTTACAATTTATATTGTAGTGTTTTTTTTTATAAGAAAAGAAGCAAAATTCATGCAACCGCAGTCAAATAATACCCCGTCATCATCTACGCGTGCCACCACACCTATTATTTTACGTGGGCCCTCCCCGTCCTTTACCACAGGCACATTTGACCTCTGTCGAGCTCTGCAAAATAACAATCAAATGCAGCCTTCAGCTTTTCATTGTTAGCAAATGCTTTACCACCAAGCCATTTCTTCAAGCTTGGAAACAGAAAATAATCAGAGGGGGCTAAATCTGGCGAGCAGGGTGCCTGAGGAAACAAGTCGAACTTTAACTCTTTGATTTTGGCCATGGCATGTAAACTGGTGCATTTTCTTGATGAAACACAACATTCTTTTTCGTTAAATGTGGTCGATTTTGCTTGATTTAAGGGACACTGGGAGTGAAATTTTGGTCAAAATTGTCAAAAAGTCGAAAATTGTTTCTTTTTTTACCTTAAAATGTTTCTGGAACACCTGTGCATTTGGATCAGCTAACATTTTTCATATCCCCCACTCCATGTGGTCATTACGACCCTTTCAAATAGCGCTCTTCCCTTAACGTACACAGGATGCTCCTATATAAAAGCCTGTTTTTCTCAAAACTACATTTCTGCACATTCCAAAATAAGGTCGCGCCTGAGTTTTGCTTCAAATTCAATGAAAATTTCCAGAAGTATTCATAAATAGCAGATAAACAAAACTATACTTCAATATTGATGTTATCATTAACATGAATTCCAAAAACATTTTTTTGTATGAAAAAACTCAGTAATTTTTAAGATTAAATTTTCTTTGTTATTAAAAAACTACGTACCATAATCAGCAAACGTATTTGAAATATCTCTTCATACAATTGTTACCCATGTTTTAGAGTATCAGTTCTGCCAATATAAATGAATTTTGAAAAGTCAATAGACGAGAGCTCTATTTTGAAAATGTGCCTATGAAATTCATAAAATAATTTATATGTCATAAACGAATTATCCAATTTTAATGAAATTTGGTGTACATCCTATTCTCATATAAATACAAACACAGTGAAAATTTCAGAAAAATCTATCAAGAAATGTGGAACTTTCAAATTTCACTCCCAGTGTCGCTTCACCACCCAAAGGCAGCAGTAAGTTTGCATAATTCTTGTCATTGATTGTTTTTCCTTTTTGGAGATGACCAACGAAAATTATCCCACGTGTATTCCAAAATGCTAGTGCGTGTGTGCTGATGGAACTGTCTTCGCCTTCTTTGAAGCTAATTCTCGTCTCTCAACCCGCTGTTTCCATTGTTGCTTCATCTCAGGTATGAAGTAATGGATCCAGGTTTCATCCATAGGGCTAGGAAGTTTATGCATTTGCATGTTTTTTCGTAGGGGTTAAAAATGTATGCTTTTACATTATGTGCACGAATTATGGAATTTTCAGTTATTTGGAAATGATTTTATGGTGCATATAACCGCATATTTTCTTGATTTTTGATAAATACATATTATTTCAATGTGATAGCCCCTATATTGCATATTTTAATGATTTTTGTGATTTGTTTAAGCTTTTTTCATGCTTTTTTCGTCTGTATAATATTTTTCATATTGGTAGCATTTCTGAGACAACGATTCTTTCCCATTGGTAGATAGATTTGTGTCCAGTACAAAGAGAATTTTTGTTAAATCTCCTAAAGGAGTTCAGTTGTTTAGATCAAGAGGCACCTAATATCTGACTTCCTCCTGCACCAGTGTTAACTCGATGGGGAACATGGTCGATGCAGTTTTACATTACCCTGAGCACATAGAAATAGTCGAAGAGGTTTTTAATTCATTGGACTGGAAAGATGCTTCATCAATAGAAACTGTGCAAAATATTCTGTGAGGCACTGAGTTAAAAGAGGGTCTTAGTTTCATATCTGCCTATTTTTCGTTCTTACCAACAGCCATAACGGCATTGGAAGCTGTAGGGTTTCCTTTGCATGAATCACTTACTGTCTTTGAAAAAACAATATGATCTAAGTTCGGTTCCTGGTAGCATAGGATAAAAAGTGAAAGAGAAAGTGAATTATGTAATTTCAAAAAATTCTGGTTATAAACAATTGTGCTATATTCGAGACATCCTCGAAAGAAAACCAACTCTCACACCAAGAGACTTGACTCTCTCTGTGAAACAGTTTACATCATTTAAATATGCCCCAATAACATCCTGTGACGTGGAGAGAAGTTTTTCACGTTACAAAAGTGTTTTGCGAGACAACAGACGATGCTTTACAGTTGAAAATTTGTGTAAAATGTTGGTTGTGAACTGCAATTTAACAGTTAATACTAGCAGCGGGACCACTTCTGCTTCAACCTCTAAGGAATAAGATAACTTTATTTATTATTTATACTAACTCGTCTTGTCCACTGCAAAGGGACATTAATTGTTTTAATTAAATAGTGCATATTTCTTGGCATATTTTCAAGCTTTTAAGAGCATATTTGCATGCATATTTCAGTGTTTTTTAGGGCATGAACTTCCGAGCCCTAGTTATCAGTCACACAAGAACTCAGCGAAACATACATCGCTCGAGGTCTACTGCATTCTCATATTCTCCTGGCACCTACAAGAAACTTAGCAATAAGATAACTTCTCCAAATGTTTATCTTGACTAACATGAAAAAGATATAGGAATAAGAGTTTGTAAGAATGGTTAGTACAAGAGTAGAGAAGGTCATGTGAGTGCAACATATCAGATTTTTACTTGTCGGACAATGTGCGTCCCTCCCCCCAAATATACAGAACTGCAAAATAATATCCATTTTCCGAGAAGAACTGTAACATGTGGCACAGGTGGTGCCGTTGAGAGCTTTGATAATCTGATTACCGGTATATACTGAATGCTGGACGTAGCTTTTGCTAAGCTCCCTTGAAATCCTTTAGTTTGAATTGGACGTGTTTCTGTCGCAGTGTCTGTGAAAATTACGTAATGTGGTGGTACTGAATTCTGCGCGGTTATATGCAAAGTAATTGTTGAAATCTGCTAGCGCGTTTATGCAGTGCAACGTATAGGAAATTCTTTGAAGTTTCTACTAGCTATGAGGTCTTTACAGGTGTTTCATTCATGAAATTATGAAGAGTTGATTACAATCCTCCACAATCATAACGTGTACTTACATTGTTTCATTCCTATGTGCTTCGTTTCCAAAACTAATACGTAATTAGTTGTTTTTATTGTCAAAAGTGACAATGATTTTGTGTAGCTAACTGATTACGACATTGATCCGCCGAGCTTTTGCGTGGGAAACCTCTCAAATTAAATGTTCCCTGGATGACGTCACGTTACCAAGGAGACAGAAACTTTTAGAGTTGAGGTCCATGTACAGAAAAGGATTTTTCAGTGTATTAATGATTTGTGCTAAGCGAGGCAAAGGAAATTAAGTAATTCAAAAGTGATTATTGTCACATTATAATGGCAGCTTCGCTTCTTTTAGGCAAGCTTCCGCCTCTGGAAATGTTATTGATAATGAAAAAATAAAAAAGGGGGGGGGGGGTAAATCTTGCCTATTTCTGGTTGCCAGTGGCATCATACACAAAACTCATTTCTGTCCAAGTTATTCCTTTTTACTTTCTCTACTGGTAAGTAGGGGAAGTATTGTATTCCACCCAAAAATTCGATGTCGAGATTTCACCGGAAATATATGTTTTGAGGCCCCCTGAATCCAAAAGAAAAGCTTTTTTAGAAAAAGGTCCGTGTGTGTGTCAGTCTGTGGACAGCATAACTCAAAAACGAAAAGTCGGTTAAAAACCTAAGTTAGTATTTAAGTTTAATGTCTTTCAAGGATGCGACACGAAGATTTTGAAGAAAATAGCCCCACCCTAAACTACCCTTTACATGGAAAGTGTTTCGAAAATTTTGATTTTCTTGAAAATGGCTCTAACGATTTTGATTAAAATGTCATATGTTTGAGATATTTTGATGACAAATGAAATGTATATCTTGAATTTTCTGGCTATAGCCCCTGTAGCCGTATTTACTCTGGACGACTTTTGCATAACTGGTAAACCGTTAGAGATAGACCAAGTCATACTATACAAAAATGTACATCTAGCTAAAATACATAATTTATGTCTCTATAAATTTTCTTGTAGGGTGAACCATTTCGGAGATATTCCTTGTTATGTGTGCGAGTTTCGGAAAACTGAACTTTCGTGAAATGGCTCATCGTTGTTCATTTTTTTATATGTTACGTGTGCAAAGAGAACGGAATCTCAAATCTTTAAAACATTTGACTATCGCACAGAGCCTATTGTATTCTAATATTCCCCTTGTACCTACAAGGAAATAAGCAATAAGATAATTTGTACAAATGCTTATCTCAACTAACACGAAGAAGATATAGGAATAAGAGTTTGTAAGAATGGTTAGTACAAGAGCAGAGAAAGTCATGTGAGTGCAACACATCAGATTTTTGTTATTTATGTTTGTGCTATCACAATTGTTTTATTATGTTGTATTTTAATGTATTGTGACAATATCCAATTCAGTTACTTTTGTAGCACTTTGTTTTCTACATTTTATCACAAGTACATAATTTCCTTCTTGTTGTTAACAGTCTACAGTCTTTCCTGCTATCTCAACCCACTTCTTTTACTTCTCGTAGCTTTGACTCAGTTCTTTCAGGGTCCTTCTTCACTTTCTCTGTCTCACACTAGCTGCGACGAAGCAGACACACGACGACCGACGTGTCTATCACGACAACACACACGCACGGCTGTCTCGCACTCACTAACACACTGACCGGGTCATGTCTGTGACCATAACTCTCCGCTCTGCAGCTCCTTGCCTACATACAGGGTGTTTAAAAAAAGGTTTCCGATATTGCAACAGGGTCTGGGATTGGTCAAAACTACAATAAAGTGTTGAGATGAGCCATTTTCCAAAAAATGTGCAACGTATCTACATTTTTGATGAGTTTGGCATTCACCAATGTCTTTAAATGTCTCCATAGCCAGAAATCCAATGGATTGAGGTCCGACCAACGCTGAGGCCATGTTACTGGACCTCCTCGACCAATCCATCCTCCATATCCATCCACATATGTTTATAGGACCATTTATTCTAGTTTTGACCAATCCTAACTCTTGATGCAATAAAGGACACTTTTTTAAACGTCCTGTATATGAACGGGTGACGTCACACAGACCTTTCTCGATCTCCTCGGACGTCCGCCGGTGACGCAGCCATATCCTTCTCGAAGGTTCTGGACAAAATATTTTTTGTGTAGCCGCTTTATTGTTGTTAGTCGCATGTTCACTCGCGTAAGAGTTGGGGAAGCTTTGCTTTGCGCCCTGATATGTGGTGTGAAGCAGCTTGGTCCCGTCCGTCCTTTGTTGTGCGCCAAGCCTGACGTCATTGTATGTTCAATGTTTTTTTTATAATTTCGTGTAATAACCAGACCTAGGTTTTGGGTCACAGAGGCAGCAGATTTCAGTTCGCAACGCACGGGATTGAGTTTGTAGGCTGACCCGTGTAGCCGTTGTAGCCGTGCTAAACTGCATGGACAGCGAACAGTTTCAGCATCTCCTTTCATAAAGTTTGTAACGAGGCCTTTAAAAGTAATTCTAAAAATCTGATGTGTTGCACTCACATGACTTTCTCTACTCTTGTACTAATCATTCTTACAAACTCTTATTCCTATATCTTCTTCGTGTTAGTTGAGATAAACATTTGTACAAATTATCATATTGCTTATTTCCTTGTAGGTGCAAAGGGGATGTTATAATATAGTAGGCTTTGTGCGATAGTCAAATGTTTGAGATTCTGTTGTCGTTGCACACTTAACATAAAAAAAATGAACAACGATGATCCATTTCACGAAAGTTCCAAGTTTTCCGAAACTCACACACATAACAAGGAATATCTCCGAAATGGTTCACACTACAAGAACATTTATCGAGACATAAATTGTGTATTTTAGCAAGATCTACATTTTTTGTATAGTATAATTTGGTCTATCTCTAACGGTTTACCAGTTATGCAAAAGTCGTCCACAGTAAATACGACTACAGAGGCTATAGCCAGAAAATTCAAGATATACATTTTATTTGTCATAAAAATATCTCAAACATATGACATTTTAATCAAAATCGTTATAGCCATTTTCAAGAAAATCAAAACTTTCGAAAAATTTTCCATGTAAAGGGTAGTTTAGGGTGGGGCTATTTTCTTCAAAATCTTCGTGTCGCATCGTTGAAAGACATTAAACTTAAATACCAACTTTGGTTTTTAACCGACTTTTCGTTTTTCAGTTATACTGTCCACAGACTGACATACAGACTGACACACAGGCACATACATGGAGCTTTTTCTAAAAACGCTTTTTTTTTTTGGACTCAGGAGGCCTCAAAATATATATTTCCGGTGAAATCTGGACATCGAATTTTTGGGTGGAATACAATACTTCCCTACTTACCAGTAGAGAAAGTAAAAATTAGAACGTGTGTTTTCTACGAGGCCAATGTATCTACGCTACCTTTCCTTGTTCTCATTACAGCGCCACGCCTCTAGCTCCATATTGCAGCTTCAATCAGTTCATTGGTTAGTAATCATCCCTCACCCCTTGTCGCACCCCATAAGGCGATAAACCGAGAGATAGTCTCGAACAGTGCATTTTCCTTGTGTAAAATACCACGAGCAGACTGCGCTCAGTGAGTACCAGTTCTCCAACCCTGATAATTATAGACGCCAATACAACTAGCACACGAGAACAGATCTGTGGATGTGCTTAAAGGTAAAAGAATTTTATCTTTAATTATAATAGAATAGTGTTTGACTTCTTTGTAGAATAGTTCACAGCCAATGAGTGTGCATTCTGTCGGTGAATAATCAGCACAACCAATTTGGTGATCTGCAACTACGGGACACAGAGCTATGCTAATAAAGGCACACAGAACATGTGTGGCATAAGCTATTTGTCCATGTACGTATCCAAATAAGCACGCTAACGTAAAAAGGAAACACCTGAATGTATTCAAATATATTTGTATTTCCATTTTTGAAACAGTCACGCAAGTGAAAATAAATTGTAAAGCACAGAAAAGCTGTAAATAATATTACAAGAACTCCTGCACACATTTCCCTTCATTTTAATTTGCGGAATATTTCTTTCTTCCCTTTATGAAAGTATCCATTGTTTTCTTAAAATAGAGACGCATTATTTCAGAAATTGGCACAGAAATACTGCAATTTAGAGCCAAATTATTCTCGCACGTGATATATTACGAGAGAATTTTAGATCCAAACATATAATAGAACCACTTAAAATAATGTTTCGTCTATGCAGTTAATCACGTGACCTTTGTTTGCATATGCAAGTTAAAGTTGGCATTTAGGTGTTCATTGTGCTGAAGTAGAATGCATGCTGTTTTCAATAGGTATAATTATAAATTCGCAAACGAACCAAATGTTGATGTAATATTGTTCATTTCCTGAATTACCAGTAGGTACACATATCTGCATTTATATGCCTGTAGGTAAGTGTTGCATTTCAAAGACATTTGTCTCGCATTTGTCCCTTCCGTTTACATGATTCGCTAGTTCTAAAGTAATATACTAAAAACCTTTCTCACTCCAACAATTACGAGATTGTCATGTACTTAGTCCACCGAGTCATTCGAGTAACTGCCGGGAGAACAAAAACCTCCACATTGCACATGTTATGCTATCGTTGCCGTCTGCCGCTATCATAGAAAGCGCGGATGAAACGATGCAAAATTTTTACTTTCTCTTCTGGTAAGTAGGGGAAGTATTGTATTCCACCCAAAAATTCCAGTCGAGATTTCACCGACACTATATGTTTTGAGACCCCCTGAATCCAAAAAAAGCATTTTTAGAAAAAGGTCCGTTTGTGTGTCAGTCTGTGGACAGCACAACTCAAAAACGAAAAGTCGGTTAAAAACCAAAGTTGGTATTTAAGTTTAATGTCTTTCAAGGATGCGACACGAAGATTTTGAAGAAAATAGCCCCCCCTAAACCACCCTTTACATGGAAAATTTTTCGAAAATTTTGAGTTTCTTGAAAATGGCTCTAACAATTTGGATTAAAATGTCATATGTTTCAGATATTTTTATGACAAATGAAATTTATATCTTGAATTTTCTGGCTATAGCCCCTGTAGTCGTATTTACTCTGAAGGACTTTCGCATAACTGGTAAACCGTTAGAGATAGACCAAATCATACTATACACCAAATGTAGAGCTTGCTAAAATACACTATCTCAATAAATTTTCTTGTAGAGTGAACCATTTCGGAGATATTCCTTGTTATGTGTGCGAGTTTCGGAAAACTTAAAACTTTCGTGAAATGGATCATCGTTGTTCATGTTTTTATATGTAAAATGTGCAAAGACAACAGAATCTCAAAGCTTTAAAACATTTGATCATCGCACATAGCCTACTGTATTCTAACATTCCCCTTGCACCTACAAGGAAATAAGCAATAAGATAATTTGTACAAAAGTTTATCTCAACTAACACGAAGAAGATATAGGAGTAAGAGTTTGTAAGAATGGGTAGTACAAGAGTAGAGAAAGTCATGTGAGTGCAACACATCAGATTTTTAGAATTACCTTTAAAGGCCTTAGTTACCAACTTTATGAAAGGAGATGCTGAAACTGGTCGCTGTCCATGCAGTTTGGCACCTCTTTAGGAAACTATTCATCACTCGCCGTAGTTCACGTTGAGAAATGCTGACAGTTTCCTGGCGGATATTTTGTTTTAATTCTTTCAGGATGTGGATATGTCTTAAGTTATCCCAGGGATAGAAATCGCAGGGAGCACAAATCTCTACTAATAATTCTGTCCTGAAACACAATTTAAATTGTTCTCATCGAAAGACTGGTTGTACAATCTTGTTGAAAAAAAGGAAAATCATGCTATTTCTTAATTCTCTAGAAAAAGTGTATTCGCATACGTACGGGCGTCATAAATAAAAAAAAGAAAAAAAATAAAAAAAAAAATAAATAAAAAAAATAAATAAAAAAAAAAAGAAGGATCTGATGTGTTGCACTCACATGACTTTCTCTACCCTTGCACTAACCATTCTTACAAACTCTTATTCCTACATCTTCGTGTGCGATAGTCAAATCTTTTTGACGTTTGAGATTCCGTTCTCTTTGTACGCGTAACATAAAAAATGAACAACGATGTTCCATTTCACGAAAGTTTTAAGTTTTCCGAAACTCACACACATAACAAAAGAATGTCTCCGAAATGGTTCACCCTACAAGAAAATTTATTCAGACATAAATTGTATATTTTAGCAAGATCTACATTTTTTGTATAGTATGATTTGGTCTATCGCTAACGGTTTACCAGTTATGCAAAAGTCGTCCAGAGTAAATACGACTACAGGGGCTATAGCCAGAAAATTCAAAATATATATTTCATTTGTCATAAAAATGTCTCAAACAGATGGCATTTTAATCAAAATCGTTAGAGCCATCAAGAAAATCAAATTTTTCCAAAAATGTTCCATCTAAAGGGTAGTTTAGGGTGGGGCTGTTTTCTTCAAAATCTTCGTGTCACATCCTTGAAAGACATTAAACTTAAATACCAACTTTGGTTTTGAACCCACTTTTTGTTTTTGAGTTATGCTGTCCGTAGACACAGACTGACACATAGACACGCACACTGACCTTTTTCTAAAAATGCTTTTTTTTTTATTCAATGGGCCTCAAAACATATATTTCCGGTGAAATCTCGACATCGAATGTTTGGGTGGAATACAATACTTCTCCTACTTACCAGTAGAGAAAGTAAAAATATTGGCCCTATAACTCAGAACCTAATTTTGTTCATGAAGTACTTCTTCATTACGAAAAAACAATGGTGTATGGTGCGCCCTCAGTGGAGGCAGGTTTCTCAGAGCTCGAATAACCGATTTCTATCTCTGCAGAAATTGTCACCATTTCTCAACGTGAACGTGAATGGTGGATACTTCCTTAAGGAATAAAGTTGGTAAGTAATGCCTAAAGTAATTTTAAAAATATTGCATGGTTCATCCGCGCCTTTCTATGATAGCGGCAATGAGCGTACAGGCAAAGCACTACAAATCCGGCTCGGAGGTTTTTTGCTCTCCCGTCAATCTCCTGCGTAAGGTACCGTGAGTGACTTGGTCGATGTATTATACAATCTGGTATGAAAAGTGCCTGTTAATTACTGGCTTTCCTGTATACTGTGACAATTTGACACTCCCACTTCTGACACCAGTGTAACAAAATTATAAAATCAGCCCAGTTACTTTTCTATCACTTTATTTTCCTTTTAAACTTTTGCACAAAACAGTTCTCTTCTACTGATGTTAACGCAGTCTACATACTTTCCTGATATTAAACTCACAACTATTCCTTTCTTGTAGACTTGACCCAGTCATTTCATTGTCTTTCAAACACGATCTCCGACGATACAATCACTCCACACGCGTTAGAACTTCTTCACTTCGACGTGACGTGCCTTTCATAGAGATGTTACCACACATTCACAGCTGTCTTGCACTCACTGGTACACTGACGTATGTCTGTAACTCTTTTGCTGTTTTCTCGCCATCTTATATAACGAGGATGACGTAACATGCGCATTTCACGAACTTCTTCAAACAAGCCGACCGCCGGACTATTCTCCAATAATCTGGAGAAAACCTCTTTTGGTTCTGCCACCCTGAATGTTGTCACGTATTTACTCGCGCGAGTGGTGTGACCGCGAGCACGTTTGTTACGCGCCGCACCAGTGGGGCGGGGCAGAGCAGCCCGGTCCCAACCGTCCTTTGTTGTGTTGCTGCTGCTGGGTCAGCGTCAGGATATAAACCACTGAGTTTGTCGACATCTTTTACAACCCCTTTATCCCTCTGGTAGCATTGCCTTTTAAAATGACCTAAGCGTGTTTAATGTGACGTTCTACAGTATCTTTGAGATAGCAGACACGTATTTCAATAATGTTCAACAATTACTAACATGTACTCTCTTTTATTTTTAATTTTTACTCTGTTTGTCACTTTTTTCTTTTAAATCTGGTATTCTTGTATCCAATAATTGACTAAAACTACTAACTAAACGCCAGTACAACAGGGCTAAGGCTTGCCGCCCAGTCACTGTGTCCCCCACCTCTGCCAACTACAGGCGTCATTGCTGGGGTGTAGTACTGGAGGGTGGGACGTGGTCAGTGCTTCAAGCTCTCCCGGTCAGATATGTGGCCTTATCGACCTGGGGCCACTACTTCTTAATTAGCTCCTCAGTTGGTCCCCAGGGACCTAACGAGGATGAGTGCACCCCGTGCCAGACCTCACAGTGAGGGGAAAAATCCCCATGCTTGTACCGGGGATCGAACCCGGGTCCTCTGCGCACTACCATACTACGGAGGCTGGTCACATCCAATAATTGATACTAAAGGATAATAGTTGGACAGAAAGTGAATTTAATAAAATACAAGGGTATCATGATTAGCCTTCGTAGCTTCCCCTTCTTACCGTCTCTTTACCTCTCTCCCAGGACAGCAGTATTAATGCTAGTGACTGGACAAATTTATAAGCAATGGTACGTCAGCAGGAAAGAGAACTGATGATTATTTCTGGCCCAATAATGACGAAAATGTTCGCACAAAATTCAAAATTTGTTTGGCGGCGAGTGCCAGCCGACCAATAAAAATACAAGTCATTTCTAGATAACGTTTATAACATTCATTGTTATCGCGTTCGCAATAATGACTACCAGTAACGGTCATTCTAAAGCAGAGGAAGACAGATATCGCTGCTGTGACGTCTGCTGACTAAGCTCACATGCTCCCATCGAAGGCCAGTTGAACGTGTGACGTCACAGCGGGAATAGGAAACGGTGTGCTGGACATCGTAATTTTAATGCTGACTTTCAATTACGGAATAGTCACAGATTATAAATAATTACATTTCGGCTTTATGCCATATATATATATAATTCTAGTTTATGTGAACAGTCATGTTATAACGCAAATAGAACAGAAATTATAACTATTTTGCCTGAGCTAGAGGAGAGCTATACAGAACAATTAGGTGGACATTTTCCGACATTTGCCGTTTCGGTTTTCTTTAACTAGTTTGTCAATGTTAGGGCGTAATGTACGGCACATTTGTAACCGAAGACTGCATGTTAGATTGTGATCTGACAATATGCTTCAGGATTTTGACTTAGAAAGCTTCATAACAGAAAAGAATTGTTCGCACACATACGTGGAACCAAACATACATAATACCCGTGCAACAAGGGCATATAACCTCAGAAATCTGGTTTGAGGAAGATTCTTATAACAATTAGTCAAGTCTTCCTTGTGTTTATATTTGTCATTCAGTAAATCGCCGCACTGTAAATTTATCAATTCAGTTTGCTACCTGCTAGAAACATTGTTAACATCCAATGAATACGGGGTCGCAAAGACCTGAAACGTAGTTGACAATGTTTCTACATCTTGAAGCCTGGTCTCAAACTGGTGTGAAACACGGGGAACTGAACACAAACACAAAACCACTACAAACAACACTACACAACGTCAACAAAAACACATAATAAGAACAAAATGATCACTAACGCCGTTAAGATCCCTCACACAACAAATAAAAACCCTCAGACTAGGCTGAAGCGGGTTCTCCCTAAACATGCCCAAATAACATTTTTCATATTCATTCAGTTTCCTGCAAGTAGCGCCGCTGATCTAGGCAGCATAGCAATACACCGCTCTCGCCTGACGTCACACGAACGTACAAGCTGGCTCTTCGTTTAAATACGTCACACGGCCCGAAGTTGTCTTCCCCTGTTCTAAAGTCCAAACTGTTGGATTGTACAGGTGGACAGCCATATAGGATCCTAAATATAAACATTACGTGATGCAGACATTACAAAGGAATACCTCACTGTTGCTAACATCAACATGACCAAAATTAAGCTAACTCAAATATGCTGCCAAAACGTCATAGTAAACACCCTAGTGTTATTTTAAACGCAATGTTGCCAGAGCAAAAAGTGCAAATTCTTATTTCCTGTTTCACAACAGCTGTCGCCGTATTCCGGTTCCCAAACGCACTCCTCTCTGTTCCCCACATATCTTGTTCCAAATCTCTGGATTTCATCGCTGTTACAACTCCTTCCAGCGAGGTTTTCTTTGGACGTCTCCTCTTTTTTCTGATGGTACACATGCCATTACTAATTTAGATAGTCTATTGTCTGGCATTCTTTTGACATATGTCCATACGAACATAATCGTTTATTTTCAATAATATCTAAAATATCCAAATCTTCTTTAACTTACATAATTTCTTTCACAGTTGTTTCAAACCATTTCTAATCTTGATTTTCTAGCTGATCTTCTCAAAACGTCCATTTCTGTACCTAAAATTTATTGTCTTCCTTATATGATAATTGCCAAACTTCTCATCTATATATGAAGAAGCTTTCTATAATAGTTCTGTAGGGCTCTTATGGTAGGTTACTCATAAGTCGACCTCAGGAAAGAAAAACTATATTAAAACTTGGCACATGGAATGTCCAAGGATGTAGAAATAATATGAATGAAATACTTAAAGAAATAGACAATATGTAATTGGACGTAGCAGTTTTAACTAAAACAAAAAAGAAAGGTCCAGGAAATTAAACATTAGAAAATTATATACGTATGTAGAGTGAAATAGCTAAAACAAGTAAATAACCTCAATTGTTCATCTCTGTGTGTGTGTGTGTGTGTGTGTGTGCGCGCGCGTGTGTGTGTGTGTGTGTGTGCGCGTGCGCATGTGTGTGTGTCTGTGTGTGTTTGTGTCGGTGTCAGATGATATATTACATCAACAATGCCACTCACGATCTCTTGCGGAGAAGCTTGAATGACTAACGATTTGGGGTAACTAGTACCCGACAAGTGATACGAATGTACAGAAAACGAATTTAGTCAGATGTAAGGCTATCGTAAATGTTTAACAAGGCCTCCGTATGTTCCCCTTCTTTTTCACTTCTTACCACTCTACAATGATAGCACTATTCATGCTCCTAGCTGGGCATAGTCATATGACACGTCGGCCTGAAAGGAAAGTATTAATTTTTTGTGGTCGCTCAGTAAACCGCTCCTCAAAAAACTCAACTGTTGCTTAATTCACAGCATGTTGTATACATCGGAAATTACACGTGGCCAGGTCTCTGGCAAGCTGGCAACACAGTTCAAAATTTTAGAAGCTGTGCAAATTCAAAAATGTAATACAATTTTAATGCCACTCAAGAAAGGCCGTTTATTGCATGCGTATTGGGAGAAAACCTTTCATCCTGAAGCAGAAAGTGTATTATAATATAATGTAGTAGACAAACATGTATAAAGCTATTTCGATAGGAGTTTTAATTCCAGTATAAAGATAGGCAGAATTTGTCGAAGGATTCAACTTTTTTTTAAAATTTAATGTAAAGGTTTACGTCTTTGTGATTCTAAGGACAAAGTTAAGACTTTTTTATAACACAATCGTTTAAACCAGTAAATGCTGGTTATGTTAAGCAACATTTGCAACCTTTTCCATAATAGGCACTAAGAATTTGGATATAAATCTAAACAAAATTAAAACCTGGCTTTTCTAGGAGGCTAGGTTTATCTACCCTTTCCTCATCTTTCCTTTCTCATTTCAGCGCCACGCCT
Organism: Tenodera sinensis; assembly: GCA_030765045.1. NCBI lineage: Eukaryota > Metazoa > Arthropoda > Insecta > Mantodea > Mantidae > Tenodera > Tenodera sinensis. The sequence goes on from CM060970.1 coordinate 123,512,188, forward strand.
CTAGCCCCGTATTGCAACTGTCAAGCAGTGCCATTGGTTAGTAACCATCCCTCACCCCTTGCTAGACAATGTAACACGATAAACAACTGAGCGATGGTCCCAAAGAGTGCATATTACTAACTTCGTTTTGTGTAGGTGCATGCAGTGAATATCACTCAGACTTGGAAACCGTTCCCCTGACTTTAGTTACTTTGTTTGTCACATTTGATACCTGTAACAGGTTGTCTTCATTTCTACTATGACCATTATATTAAGTTATCATTTCGATTGCGGTTGCCAAGAGGGTTAGCAGAGATAAATTATGTCGATTTGATGATTGTCAAAAACTGATTACTGTATTTTTCTTTTTCTTTATTTTGTTTGTTTGTTACTTTCTCTGCTGGTAAGTAGGGGAAGTATTCTATTCTACCCAAAAAATCGATGTCGAGATTTCACTGGAAATATATGTTTTGAGACCCCTTGAATGAAAAAAAAATCATTTTTAGAAAAAGGTCCTTGTGTGTGTATGTGTCAGACTGTGGACAGCATAACTCAAAAACGAAAAGTCGGTTAAAAACCAAAGTTGGTATTTAAGTTTAATGTCTTTCCAGGATGCGACACGAAGATTTTGAACAAAATAGCCCCACCCTAAACTGCCCTTTACATGGAACATTTTTCAAAAATTTGGTTTTCTTGAAAATGGCTGTAATGATTTTGATTAAAATGCCCTACGTTTGAGATATTTTTATGACAAATGAAATGTATATCTTGAATTTTCTGACTATAGCCCCTGTAGTCGTATTTACTCTGGAGGACTTTTGCATAACTGGTAAACCGTTAGAGATAGACCAAATCATAGTATACAAAAAACGTAGATCTTGCTAAAATACACAATTTATGTCTCAATAAATTTTCTTGTAGAGTAAACCAATTTCGGAGATATTCCTTTATATGTGTGTGAGTTTCGGAAAAAAAAAACTTTGGCGAAATGGAACATCGTTGTTCATTTTTTTATATGTTAAGTGTACAAAGAGAACGGAATGTCAAAGCTTTAAAAGATTTGACTATTGCACAAAGCCTATTGTATTCTAATATTCTCCTTGCACCTACAAGGAAATAAGCAATAAGATAATTTGTACAAATGTTTATCTTAACTAACACGAAGAAGATATAGGAATAAGTTTGTAAGAAGGGTTAGTACAAGAGTAGAGAAAGTCATGTGAGTGCAACACATCAGATTTTGTTTTGTTAAATCTCAAGATAATTATGTAAATTATTCGAAAAAATATTTGTCCCACAAAATGTATAGTTTGATCAGAGTATCCTCCTTCGAACATGCATCGATAACAAGATCATAAAATGATTACTAACCAGGTGATTTTATTTCTGTTGCTTACTTTATATTCATATAACTTAACAGTCACATTGTCCTACAAATTGCGTGGTACGTTATCCCGGTCCTACAGTCAAAAGTTGTCAATATCACAAGGCCATTTTTATCATTACTAACTGTAGGATAAAAATATTACATAATAGGTTACTGTATTTTTTGTCCAAATGAAACAGTGTCCTACAAGAAAACGGGTATTTAACATTAGTCCGACAAGAATTGTCATCTCCTTCATTCTGCTCAAATGGAGCACTGAACAAAACCAGTATTCGGTTTCACATAGGTTTCACAACAGAGTGAATGGTACTATATAAGAGCGAGTTTTATTTACATCTAATACGTCACAAACAGCTTTCCGATTCGGAGATTTTAACATGACGGATTTAATGTAGCACGAAGGGTAGTAGAAAGCTTCTGTGGTACCTTGTTCCTGTCCTCAAAAACTTATATGGCACTTTCTGCACATTGCTTTTGCAGACAATGTATGAATTTCCTCATGTAAAAGAAACCAATACTTATTTAAGTACTTTTAAGCATTTCTGACTTTTTATGCAGTCCTGTTAGTTTTCTGTTTAATTTCATACGTATTTTGTCAGTGTAAGCAGAATACATATATTTTAAACAAACTTTTAAAACGATAGTGGTTTTGACCATTTAGTTTTGTGAATTAAGTATCACTTCTATTTTGTTTTATTTTATTAATATAAATTAAGCTGTTAATATAAATTAAAAAGAAAATTCCAATAGCTCATACGACTATGAAGTGAAATGGCGTAAAACAGAACAAGATTCACTAAACGAGCAGAACATTCCCTTTAAAACCTACTCCGGAATAGCAAATGAACATGAAACCTAGTTCTCCACTTGTGACCTATGAAATATTTAAACCATTTACAGACAAACACCAAAAAAGAAACAATCAGCATATGACCAAAAGTGCAGGTGCTTCCCCAAAAGTGATTACGTGTCCTAAAAAGAACTCGCCAAAGTTATCTAGGAAGGCGCACACAGAGAATGGTTGCCAGAACAGGTCCTTTAGCCAGACAGCTAGTCCCAGTAGTGAACTTCACTGGGAGACAAATATGCCACATGGCAAACCAAACAAACGAAGACCCTGCAGCGCTCATATCCCCCACACAGCCTTGACACGATGTTAGTTTGGAACACAGAACATTAAAAATTGACGCACTTCACAGAAAAAATAGCAAAAAAATATAAATCCTACACACTTTACAGAGACAAGGTGATCTTTTTTTGTCTTTTAGAATCAATTTTCTGTACGAATTTGTATTACTGTTACGTATGACACTTCCTGTGTGATAAATTCATGATTTCTTCCTTTGTTTGCAAATATATTCGAGTTTCCTTCCACCTCTACTTTGAAAAGAATTTTCTGTAAACATTTCCTGGTGTGAATAAACACATCTGTTTATTTACTGTTGAAGATAGTTGAATTAAATTTAGGATAATAGAAGCAACCTTCATAGCGCTAATGAGAATATACTTCGATGCATGCTTGTTTGTTCATTGGTGTTAGAACAATTCTTTCTGAGAACTTTAACTAAAAGATGATATAATTAATCCTATATTCCTTAATAAACAACCTTGTGGTGTAAAGACAATTCAGTGAACTTAGAAGGCATGCATCCATATTTTTAAAATATTCTGAGAAAAGGATCATATAAGAGGCATATTTTTGAAGTAAGTACCGATAATTTTATAAAAAATGAAAGAACATTATTTTTCAAATACTTTATCAGCCATTACCTGGTTACCGCCCTTATTTAGCCACTTATCATAACAGGAAACCAGCTTTTGTAAGCCTTTGTCAAAGAATGGCGCCACCTGTAATAAAAGCTAAGTCTGTACTTCTTTTTTAACATCACCATGATTGGATTTTTTTTCAACAAAGAATTTCTTCAGTTGAAGAAACAGATGAAAATCCCTTGGTGGCAAAAAGGACTGTTGGAAACATGGTCAAATTTTCCCAACCAAACGTTCCAACCAGATATTGAGTGTAGGCTGTGTGTGGCCAGGCATTGGCACTCGTTGTTTCCCAATAAACCTCGCACAATTGGGGATGAATGTTTGCTAACATAACATTTCTCGTATTCAAAAAACAAATCACTGATCTAACTTCACAGTCGGCGGATCGTTCGGTTGTTTTGAACATGTCGAAACGCTCAAACAATAGGAAAAAAGACAGGAGGCCGTGACAGCAAAGAAATCAACTTTTAAACGTTCTCCGATACACATCAATAATCTGAATCCAAAAGACGCTCACCGTACATAACGGATAAGTAGAACGAGTCTACTAAATATGCTTTCTCGTATGTTAACAATTAAACGAGTATAACAAGCGGGTTAGTAAGACATTATTAAAAATCCTCACACAGCAAACTAGTGTACACCATCAGAAGCAATGGCAGCTGCTGAGTACAGCAGTCTACCGTCTCACAACGTCGACACAACCACCATGAACAACAGTGCTACAAGAAACTCCAGCTATGCTACAGTTACTCAGACTTCTCCTAAGAAAGAAGAAGCTATCATCATTGACTCCCATGACGGACTTACCATCAGAGACTACGCTCTCGCAGTAAGTAAATTAACTGAACCAAGTAACATAAAGTTTATCTCACGGATCTCGAACTCCAGAATATGCATATACCTAACGTCATCTAAAGTAGCAGAATCACTGGTTACCAAACATCCTAAAATAAATATAAACAATGTTACTCTTCAGGTCCGTCCTCTAATTACTCCAAACAAAAGAATCGTTCTTTCAAATGTGTGTCCAGTTATACCAAACTCACTCATAGAAACTCAGCTAAATGCATATGGAATTAAACTAATGTCAAACATTACCTACTTAAGAGCTGGCATTTCAGAGCCAGGACTTTCCCATATCCTTAGTTTCAGACGTCAGTTTTATATTCCACCCAATGATGTGGAGAAATTACCTCCAAGCATACAGATCCTATATGAAGGCACTAAATATTGGATATACCTAACAGCGGATACCCCTACCTGCTTCATCTGCAAGCAGGAAGGCCACTTTGCAAAACATTGCCGTGAAGCTGACGGTATACAAGAAACTACTCCTCAGGTCTTAAACAAAGACATGTTTCCTGAATTGCCTACCGCTACCAAAAACCTCCAGGACCGTCCCCCTTCCCCTCCTAAAGGAAAAGATACTGAACAGCAGCAATCACCTAACCTCACTTCTACCCCTGAGCCCATCCTGCCATTTCAAGACGAACGCAACAATTCCCCAGAACCTATGCTAATGGAAACACAAACAAGACCTAAACGACCAATATCAAACAGCACAACTGATTCAGAGGATAATGCTTATGGAAAAGAAGCGCGGCACCTCCTCGCTTCACAGCAGGCTAAGAAGATTAAGAAAGCAAACCTTATTTCGTCAATAGCTGAATCTCTCAGACCAATTAAACATATTATCGACGCCGACACCCACAATTATGCACTAAACTTCAGCCAGTTCCAAAGCTTTATGGAAAACAGTGTTGGAGTAACAAACATTGTTCCCATAGCTTTGGAATACACTTCAGATCTAGAATCTCTAGTGAACACAATGCAAAAAGTCTATCCCTATTATACAGAGCGTAGTATAAAGACCAGAAGTAGTAAAATTCAAAAAAAGCTGCTGGAATACATTAATCAGGTCAACAATGCCTCTGAGCGAACAAAACCGATGTGTCCCGAAAACTAATCGCCATAGATATAACACCTTATCCCATAAACAAAATTAACATATGAATAACTTACTTCAATGGAATATTAATGGTTTCCATGGCAATTTCGAGTTTCTTAAACTCTTGATCAATAAACATAACCCTGCAATTATGTGCATTCAAGAAACTAACTTCAAAGGAAACTATGTTGCATCATTACGAGGTTATACTCAATATCACAAAAACCGCAAGGACTGCCTCCATGCTAGTGGCGGCGTAGTAACCTACGTTAAAGACAGCATCAAACATCAGGCAATACCGCTTACAACTGAACTTGAAGCAATTGCCACTAGAGTAAACCTTCCTACACCTATTTCCATTTGCAACATATATCTACCAAATAAAAGCCCACTTGATTTACATGCACTGCAGGAGTTAACACAACAACTTCCTAAACCATTTATTATACTGGGCGATTTTAATAGCCATAGTACTATATGGGGTTGTAAGCATACCAACGCAAGAGGTAAAATAGTGGAGCAGCTCTTGCACAACGAAAATCTCAATATGCTTAACGATACCTCACAAACTCACTTCAGTACAGCCAACGGTACTTCCAGTGCAATCGACTTAACATTAATCACTCCTGATATCCAAGATAAATTTGAATGGACAGTCGCCAAGCAATTACATGGCAGTGACCATTTCCCAATTTTATTAACTAATGCAAATAACATTCCTTTAAGTTTTAACTGTCAGCCACGATGGAATTTAAAATGCGCAAACTGGAACAAGTTCAGAGCACACGTCTCTGACAATTTATCCTATCTAACATCCCCCATGAATTTCAGTCAGTCAGATACTGACAAACTAGTAAACTCGTTTGCAGAAGTGATTTTCAATTCCGCCGAGGTCACTATTCCTAGGATATACCCTGTTTCTAGGAAGACTGTATGTTGGTGGAACGAAGAATGTAAAACAGCGATAGCATTAAAAAATAAAGCCTATTATAAATACAAAAGGCAACCTACCCCCACACACAAAATCGAGTTTCAAAAAGCCAGAGCTAAAGCACGTCAAGTAGTAAAGCACAGCAAGAAAGAGTCCTGGCTAACATTCGTGTCCACTGTAAACAGAAAAACCCCGTCACGAGTGGTATGGCAAAAAATTCGCAAAATACGGGGATCTTACGATGGAACACATAATATAGTTTTCCACAATTATACAACAAACACTACAAGTACTGACCCCCAAACCATAGCAAACATACTGGCGCATACTTTTGCAGAGGCCTCAAGAGAAGAAGCTTGCGAAAGCAAGGTGACCCACTGCTACCAACCTGACGAAAATAACCAAGAAAACTACAATGATAACATTACTTTCACAGAATTCATGGAGGCACTTGAAAAGAGTAAATGCTCCAGCCCTGGGCCGGATAACATTCCTTACATAATGTTAAAATCCTTACCGCAAGATGGACTGGTTTACTTTCACGAAATCCTTAATTATATATGGAACTCAAGAACTTTTCCTAAACAGTGGCGCACAGCAACTATAGTACCCATCCCCAAACCAAACAAAGATCTTACTTCACCTGAAAGTTTCAGACCTATAGCCCTCACCTGCTCTATGTGTAAAATACTTGAAAAAATTATAAATAACCGATTGCGTTGGAAACTAGAGAAAATGCAGTTCTTCACCGAACTTCAAAATGGTTTCCGCCAGTTTCGATCCACCACTGACCATCTTTTAATACTTGATTCTGAAATAAAAGCTGCATTTACACAGAAACAACATCTCATGGCAATAAGCCTAGATATAGAAAAAGCGTATGATAAAATTTCACGAGCTTACATACTCAAAACAATACGTAACATCGGTATCCGTGGTAATTTGTATCACTTTATTGACAACTTCCTTCAGGAATGGAAAATTAAAGTTCGCTACAAAGGAACCATGTCAAAAGAAGAATCCATTAATAGAGGTGTTCCACAGGGATCAGTAATCAGTGTCACACTATTTCTCATAGCTATCAACAGTATAGTAAGCAGTATTACACCACCTGTAAAAGGTATACTATTTGCAGATGACCTAACTATCTTTTGTAAGGGGAAAAACCCCTCTACTACTGCAACACTTCTTCAAGAAACACTGGAAAATCTGCACACTTGGACTAATCATGCTGGTCTTAACTTGTCATATCATAAATCGAAATGCATATGCTTCTCCAAATCACCATGTAAAGTCCCAAACCCCACAATCTGCGTGGATAACAAGCTAATCGACTCAGTGAAGGCTATCAAAATTTTAGGTTTAACGTTTGATGCAACTCTAAGCTGGAAACATCACATTGATGATATGAGAAATGAATGCCTCAGAAGATTAAATGTACTAAAAACCCTAAGCTGCAAAAACTGGGGTTTTGATCTCAGTACCCTCAAACGAACGTATCAAGCTCTCATTAGAAGTAAACTCGACTATGGAGCCCAGATCTACAATACAGCTAAATCTTCAGTTTTAAAGAAACTAGATACAATTCAAACAGCAGCTCTAAGAATATACTTGGGAGCTTACAGAACCAGCCCTGTTTCTGCCTTAACAATGGAAACCGACGAACCACCATTGAACGTCCGCAGAACAGATGTGAGCCTAAAATTCGCCCTTAAAACTTTAGCAAGACCCGAATCAATGATCTACCAGTACGTCCTCCCAGAAACGTCCAACCAACGTTTACAGGCTAATTCACAAAAAGAAATGTCATTTAAATCTAAAATAAGCAAATGCATTGAAGAATATAACATAGAAGTTCCTGCCATAATGTCCAGAAAGTTTCATTGTCTACCACCTTGGAGAATACCAACTGCTCAACTAAATTTGAATATTACAGCTTACCATAAATCCCATACAGATGCATCTTCCTATAAACAGCTGTTTCAAGAAATAACAAATGCCTACCCTAACCATACATTTATCTACACTGATGGTTCCAAAACGGACAGCGACAATGGATGTGCCATAATTACCCCAGATAAGAAACTTCAGCTGAAACTCCCTAAATATTATTCCATATTCTCCTGCGAACTTTGTGCACTTAAGCAAGCTTTAACATACATCATCCAATCTAGTGAGAGTAAATTTCTTATAATTTCTGATTCATTAAGCTCTCTCCAAAGTCTCAGAGATCGTTCAACTGACCTCCAACTGCTTCAAGATATCCACAGTCTTTATTCCATTGCTCTAAATAAAAAGAAAATAGTTACTTTCATTTGGGTCCCTTCACACTGCGGCATTAAGGGCAATGAAGAAGCGGACAAAGCTGCTAAAGAAGCAAGTCGGCTAACATACACACATGAACACCAAGCAGTACCTTATCGTGATATTACAAAGTACTTCTCCAAACTAATAAAAACAAGATGGAAACAGGCCTGGAATCAATCGCCTCCAGAAAAACTACACATGGTAAGGAAAGGAGACACCAATTCTTCCCCTGTCTATTCTCTTAGCAGGAAAGAGCAGGTGATTATCTCACGTCTCCGCATTGGTCATACAAGGTTAACCCACTCATACCTCCTCAGCAAAGGCCAGCCACCACAATGTGAAGTCTGCAACACCCGCCTCACAGTAAAACATCTCCTCACAGAATGTAAGCAATACGCTACACAACGACAGCTTCATCACATCACTGGAGACTTATCCACCACTCTGAACACGCCATCCAACTGCAGAAGGGTGTTATCATTTCTCAAAGGTACGGGCTTGCATGCGAAAATATAATATGAAACATACTTGTTGTACTGATTTGATTGTATTCTCATGTTTTTGGTAAAATAATTGTACTAAATTTATTGTATACCGCTGTATTCCATAGAATAGTCGCGATATGACTTAATTGTTAAAGCGACTCTAAATAAATTAAAAAAAAAAAAAAAAAAAATAGGAAAAAACAAAATGAGGGTCACACACATCTGCGCCTGGCTTCCTAATGAATGAAGGAAGACATCGCGCATGCTCAAAATTTCGACTGCAGTGATTAGATATTTAAACGGCATTTACTTTAAAAACACGCCTCATATTTAGTAGATTTAAGGCAGGAGTTGTCTCGTTTAATATCTTCTTAAAATAGTAAAAACATTATTTTTAAGACCTTTTATAATACCTAATCAGAAAGCCGAGCAAAGTTTGGTTATATAACCTAAATACATTGCAATTAATAAAATTGCTGTTTTCAAAGCACCCTAACTACTGGCGGCCTCCACTTTGACACTTATTAAGGGATGTGTGTTCGAGCTATTTGCGGTCTTGGATGTGTTGTTCACGTAATGCTAGTTCTGCAGTTTTCTCGAGTCTTGGGATTGTACAGAAAGCGAATTTAGTAAAATGCAAGGGTATCATGACTATTTAACGATGCTTTCGTAGCTTCCCCTTCTTTCCCTCGCTGGCTTACTGATCTTAAGGTCGCGAGTTCAAATCCGGCCCAGACCGATGGTTTTTAAGTGTGCTTAAAAACAACAGCTCCATGTCAGTAGATTTACTGGCATGTAAAAGAACTTCTGTGGGACGAAATTTCGGCACACCGGCGGCGCTGATGTAATCCTAGCAACAACAAAATTTCTTCTTTTCCTGGGCATAGTTACAGCCAATGACACGGCGACGTGAAAGGGAAGTATTGATTACTTCTGATGGCTTACTAAATCGTTACTCATTAAGCTACAACCGTTGCTTGTTTCGCAACATGCCGTACAAATCCGAAACTACACGTGGCCAGGTTATTGATATATCACAGCGGTGTCTAGGTTATAGCGCATAGACCTGTGTTACGTGCTTTTGCATGCCGGCATGCTAAACTGAACTGACGTTGCGGTCTATGCATAGTGGCTACTGGGACTGGAGTACACTGACCCATGCATAGGATTGAATAAGGACCAGTGGTGGACCAGAATTAACACTATGGATGCATATGTTTAATAAATGAAAATAATATACGCTATCACGGAACAAAAATTCTCAGCTTTCTCTATAACACAACAAAATATAACTTAGATACTGTTATCTTCATTAGAAAGTTATCAAGTCAGAATATATACTTATTATTAAAACACTAACTTACAGATTAATCTGGTTGATATACAAATAATATATGTGTTTTTCTATTATAGTACTGTTTATGTTTTGGAATACAAGGTTTTCTTCCGATACCTACGCAATAGAGCTCGGCGAATTCCAGAAACTGAGCAAATTCACAGAAATGTAGTTACATTTTAATACCACCCAAGAAAGGCGGTTTATTGCGTAGTTATCGAAAGAAAACCTTCCATTCGAAAACATAAACAGCACTATAATAGACAAACATGTTTATAGCTACTTCTTTAGAATTTCAATTCCAGTGTAAATATAGCGAGAATTTGTACAAGCATTAAACGCTTTTATATTTTTCAATGTAATATTTCACTATGTTTACTGCAAAGCTTTACACGTTGTTTATAATTCTAAGGAGAAAGTTAAACTTTTCTCACAACCGAAATCGTTTAACCCAACAAACGCTGCTTACTTTAAGCAACATTTGCAACGTTTTCCATAATAGGAATTAAGAACTTGGAGATAAATTAAAAAAAAATTAATACGTGGCTTTTCTACAAGGCCAGGTGTATCTACCTTCCCCGTTACCCCCTTTCCTTGTCCTCATTACAGCGCCACGCCTCTAGCCCCGTATTGCAACTGTCAGTAGTTAAGTCTTACCCCTTGTGACGACCCCGTAACATGATAAGAAACTGAGGGAGCTCCCAAACGGAATATTTTACTAAATTCGTTTTGTGTACCTCTCTAAAATGAAATTTAAGTCCTATTGTTGCCAATTAGTCCACTAATACAAAGGCTCTGCTTTGCAATAGCCTATGTATACTACGATCCATGTGCTATATTACTTTCTCCAGTTTTGTATTCATTAATCAACGAGGTCACACCTCGCATTATCACAAGAGGACCAGGGGAGACATTCATGAAGGAATGTTTGGTGCAGAATGTGAAACATCCTACCAGACTGATGATATGGGGAGGAATTTCTATGTATGGCGCAGGCAAAATTAATGTTGTGGATAGAAATATGAATGCTAAGAAGTACTTAGAGATGATCGAAGAGTCTGTGTGACCAATGATGAATGAATGGTTCCCACAAGGAAACGGAATTTTCATGCAGGATGGTGCACCATATCATAAAACAATATGTGTGATGGATGACTCATTATTTCAATATTTCTGTACTAGCTCTCCTGTAAACAACTCAGATGTGAACTCTATTGAGCCTGTTTGGAGTGTACTAAAGGAAAAATCTTGTGTTGCACTCACATGACTTTCTCTACTCTTGTACTAACCATTCTTATAAACTGTCATTCCTATAAGTTCTCCAAAACTCATACAAATAAGAAGCAATATCTCCGAAATGATTCACTCTACAAAAAATGTATCAGATATAAATTGTGACTTTTAGTAAAGTCTGCATTTTAGTGTAGTAAAATTTGGTCTATCTCTTACGGTTTACCAGATACGAAAAAGTCATCTAGAGTAAATAGGACTACATGGGCTATAGCTAGAAAATTCAACATAAACATTTCACTTGTCATAAACACATCTCAAACCTGTAGCATTTTAAACAAAATCTTTAGGAATTTTCAAGAAAATAAAAGTTTTCGAAATATTTTCCATGTAAAGGGTAGTTTAGGGTGAGTAATTTTCTTCAAAATCTTCCTGTCGCATCCTTGAAAGACATCAAACATAAATACCAATTTTGGTTTTTAACCAACTTTCGTTTTTGAGTCATGCTGTACAGACACACACACACACACACACACACACACACACACACACACACACACACACACACACACACACACACACACACACACACACACTTTATCGAAAAATCTGTGTTGCAGTCACATGACTTTCTCTTCTTCTCTACTAACCATTCTCACAAACTCTTATTCCTATATATTCTTCGTGTTAGTTAAGACAAATATTTGTACAAATTATCTTATTCCTTATTTCCTTGTAGGTACAAGGGAAATGTTAGAATACAGTAGGCTATGTGCGATAGTCAAATGTTTTAAAGCTTTGAGATTCTGTTATCTTTGCACACTTAACATATAGAAAAATGAACAACGATGATCCTTTTTACGAAAGTTTTAAGTTTTCCGAAACTGACACACATAATAAGGAATATCTCCGAAATGGCTCACCTTACAAGAAAATTTATTTGAGCATAAATTGTGTATTTTAGCAAGATCTACATTTCTTGTATTGTATGATTTGGTCTATCTCTAACGGTTTACTAGTTATGCAAAAGTCGTCCAGAGTAAATACGACTACAGGGGCTATAGCCAGTAAATTCAAGATATACATTTTATTTGTCATCAAAATATCTCACACAGATGATAATATCTTAATCAAAATTGTTAGACATTTTCAAGAAAATCAAAATTTTCAAAAAATGTTCTATGTAAAGTGTAGTTTATTGTGGGGCTATTTTCTTCAAAATCTTTGTATTGCATCCTTGGACATTAAACTCAAATACCAACTTTGGTTTTTAATCGACTTTTTGTTTTTTAGTTATACTGTCCACAGACACACACACACGGACCTTTTTCTAAAAATGCTTTTTTTTTTTTTTTTTTTTTGATTCAGGGGGTCTCAAAACATATTTCCGGTGAAATCTCGACATCGAATTTTTGGGTGGAATACATTACGTCCCCTATTTACCAGTACAGAAAGTAAAAACAAAAAAAGATGTATTTAGATATAAATTGTGTGTTTTAGCGAGACCTACATTTTTATAGAGTAAGATTTTTCTATCTCTTGCGGTTTACGACTTATTCAAACCTCATCCAGAGTAAACAGGACTACATAGGCTATATGCAGAAAATTCAAAATATACATTTTATTTGTCATACAAACATCTTAAAACATTTTAATAAAAATCGTTAGTAATTTTCAAGAAAATAAAAATTTTCGAAAAGTTTTCCATCTAAAGGGTAGTTTAGGGTAGTACTATTTTCTTCAAAATGTTGGTATCGCATCCTTGAAAGACATTAAACTTAAATACCAATTTTGGTTTTTAGCCAACTTTTCGTTTTTGAGTCATGCTGTCCACACACACACACACACACACACACACACACACACACACACACACACACACACACACACACACACACACACACACACATTTTGAATTCAGGGGATCTCAAAACATATTTCTACTGAAATTTCAACATCGAATTTTTGGGTGGAACACAATACTTTATTTTGCTATACGTAGTAGAACGTGAAAAGTTTTAACCAAATACTAAAGAAGGTATGGTTGACAAAACTTTAGCAATGTGTTACAGCGATGCTGAAATTCAACAAATGTGTAAAACACATGTAGAAGGCAAACATTTCTGCCTAATTAAACGCCAAGGGTGACGTACTAAGTACTACAAGGACAAATAAAGCTTAAACATTCAAAAAGTTTCCTTTCTTTTGATACTAAATGCTTTAACCAGTGATTAAACAAACCTTATTCCTATACATTTAAAACCTGCTAATTTGCACACTTCTATATAATAGAAATAAACATAGTGAGTAGAGAAAGTCATAGGAATGTAACGTGTCAGGTTATTTTCTTAATAATCGGTGTATTTATAGTGAATATTAAGAGCTGTTATATAAGCAGAAACAGTGAATCAGATTTGTGGTAGATATGCACGCCACTAGGCGATATAGCTTTATGTATAAATCAGCACAGGGATCTGTCAGTCATTGGTTTTAATAGAATGTAAATCTGCAATGAGGCCGAAGAGCTGAAGGCAACAGTGTGCCACATTATAATGAGATTTCTCCATGTCTGGGGCCCTGCGTCAATAAGGAATACATCACGTAAACTCAAACTAGATTCATCTGTCTCCTTCCCTCATAGCGGTGTTGCCATATTTTCCAGCGACGGAAGGACATTCGAGTCATAGTTTAGCATAGACTAAATTAATGTCATGTTATACGCTACTTGTTGCTACAAATACTGCCCTAGGAGATCAATAAACGGTTTCCACGTGTAGATGTGTATTGGTTTGCACACTTTAGGTCAGTGGCGGCTCTATAAAATGTTACGTATGTGCTACAGTATTACAAAAATAAGTGAAAATCAAATTCACAAAAAAATGTATTAAAATAGAAATTTTAAACTCTGACGTCCTTACATCGCTGTTTTCTGCTGCAGAATTGTGCTGCTTATATTGTTACAAAATCACAAAAATTAGTCCGTTACTTTTCTGTCACTTTATGTTAAAAAGTTTTACCAGAAATATAGTTTTCTGCTCGTCATTAATATAGTCTATACAGACTTTCGGGCTATCAACCTGCAACTGTTCTTTCCATAACCTTGCTCAGTTCTTTAGTAGTTTTTCTTCACCTTCTGTGCCTCTCATTACGACGTTACAATCATTTGCGACGCTTATTGAATCTTCTTACGACACACACACAGCTGTCTCACATTCAGTGACACATTGACCCACTCATTTCCGTAACTCCTACATTTCTCGAGCTCCACACACACGTGCGCACCGAAAATGGCGCGGCTAGAAGTCTTGTGAATGTTCTCAAAACCCTTTTTGCTTCTGTCCCTTTGATTGTTGACAGTCACGTACACACAGCAGTCACGCGAGGTAGCTTGACCTTGCATGTCTTTGCCGGCATGTGGTGTAAAGCAGCCCGGCCCCGACAGTCCTTTGCAATTGCGCTGAGCCCGGTGTCACAATATACTTTTGCTTTCGTTGTGGATCTTTATTAATGCATTAAAATCTCCTATATCTTTAATTACCCCTATACCCCAGGCAGAAGTTTTCGAATAACAAAGCAGGAAAGCTCATTGCAAGCATTATACCTGCAAATTAATGTTTTTATACTATTTTATATTATATTTCTTGATATGCTCCTTTGTTAAAGCATTTTGGCTTTGGTAAAGCCTGAATTTATTAAGCCCCAGAGTAATAAAGTGTATTATTATCACCGCCGCCGCCACCACCACCACCACCACCACTATTATTGTTATTATTGCTATTATTATTAGTTATTATTATTATTATTATTATTATTATTATTATTATTATTATTATTATTATTATTATTATTATTATTATTATTATTATTATTATTATTATTATTATTATTATTATTATTATTATTATTATTATTATTATTATTATTATTATTATTATTTTAAATTGTTTCACTTATAAATCATTGAGTAAGTTCCATTGTCGTATCGAGGGGTTTTACTTGAGAAACAAATAATGGCATTATTACTTGTTTAACTTTAGATTTTGTTAACCCTGGTTGCAAAGAATTTTTTCTACTAAAACACGCTCACGTTCACGTATGGAAGAGTCCTTGACAATTATTTCTTGTTAAGTTCTCCGATCTCTTGTGAGGAAACTGGAGTAATATGCAATAAATTGGACAATAATTGTGCACGATCAGTTAAGTGCAGATTAAAAAGGCAGTAAATATAACAAGTTAACACTAAGTGGATAGATAAGCAACAATTTAACATTGGGGCCTTAAGTATGACATAACTGTTCTCGGTTTTATTTATCTCCAGATAAGCTTTCTTATCTGTGATGTTTCCTAAAAAATAACGTGAATCTTATTTTATGTAAACGTTGGGATTAATACAATAATTATAATTCTAAAGCTATTTTTATGTTGATTTCTGTAGAGTAAATATACCTCTAGATACTTAAGCAAACACCTTGTGTCAGAGTTGATAAATTATCCTAAAATCTCAGTAAGATGAACAATAAACAAAACTAGAATATAGTTCCCAATTTTATGGACTGTCTAAGAGTACATCCTAAATGTAATTTGTGTAAGCCTAAGCTGAACGTTTTATAAATTGCAAGTTCTCAATTTCAAACTTTGGAAAATTCGACATAGATTTAGTCAAAATAAACGGCCGTCACCACTTTGTCTCTTTATTTCTGTAGGCAAACGTACCGTTAAATGGTTCATATATACCTAATCTTATTTAATTTAATTACCATATGGGATAATTGTATTTCCAAAATCAGACTTCCTTAGTTCAAGTTATTTCTGAGAAAAGAAGGGAAATTTTTTCATTGAAAACTCTACCTCCATGCCTCTCTTCCCCTAGCCCTCCCTCCTCTCCCTCTGGCCTTCCCTCCCCTACCCCTAATCCTCACCCCTTCTCTCCCCCTCACCTTCCCTCCTTCTGTGCCCCTAGCCCTCACTCCTTCTCCCCTCATTCTTCTCCTTCCCTCACCCTCTCCCACTCACTCCCTCTCTGTCTACCCCCTCTCTCTCTCTTCCTCCCTCTCTCTACTTACTAGTCTGTCACATTAAACAATACAATAAGTAAAACGATACCCAAATGAGCCCAGTTATTAATCTCCTTTAGGGTTAAAAATAAATTTCGCGACTTGAAATACAATTAAAACACAGAAAATTATCTTTTGATCCTTTTAGGATATTTGGCTTCAGCACCCGGTTGATAGTTTTTGGAATATAACAATGGACAAGGGAATTTCAGAATAATAGAACATGGAGAGGATAACCTAGGGATGTGTTTTTATTCACATATATTAAGATTTCTGCTACAACAATCATGTGATCATTATAGAGCAGAACAGGTTTCACAATTCTCTGCCGGCCGGCGTGAAGTGCGAGGGTTTAGTGCGAGTTGAACTCTAGCAAACGTGACGTATGTTTGTCAATTGACGTAATACATCGCTTATTAAGTGAATGACCCTACCCGAGCACCAGTATTCCGTTCCCAAATGATATTCATTTATGGTTCATATGTTCGTACAGGATCTGCCCATTTAAGATGCTGTTATTTTTACCTCTCGGAGATTAAAAGAGGAAAGATTGCAAAACAATTCCACACACTTTAAAGGAGCATAAAAATAACATTCGTCAAGAAATTCCTGTCCTTTTTTATAGAACTGCAACGTCTTGTGGCAGTTCCAACACCTTTTGGCTTCATACAACATCTAAGTTCTATTTTTAAGTGTTTACTTTTTGTTAGAAATAACACGCGACAAATCGCAGCCGGCGAAGTGCCGCGGAACCTGTTCTGCTCT
This sequence comes from Tenodera sinensis, assembly GCA_030765045.1. NCBI lineage: Eukaryota > Metazoa > Arthropoda > Insecta > Mantodea > Mantidae > Tenodera > Tenodera sinensis. The sequence goes on from CM060970.1 coordinate 123,529,383, forward strand.
GTGATGATCACACTGTTGTGCAGATGTACCAACAATACAGAGCTATGGAATTAGAGGTGAAAGTTAAGGACGTCAAGCTTCATATTTTCAACTTTGGTTTGTTCACGTTAGAGTATTCTTCCTCCTTTATTTAATAATAACTATTCTCATCTCCTTGAAACGGAGTTTCTTTAATTTCACCAAAATGGTGTTGGATAAGGTTATTTGCATTCAGAAAGTTCATTTTTATTTTCATTCTGCTTTCTTTCATATTCATCTTTTCTTCTTCTACTTCCACAGGGCTAATCTGTCAAAGTATTTTATCCTTTTTGCGTATTCTATTGATCTGATGATATTTTTACTTCAATGCCCTTCTCAGGAACAAAATGTTTTACTGCAAATAAATGTGAGGTATTACTCATGGCTTCAGGTTTTCATCTAGAGCTAATACGACCCTCTTCTTTACCTAACGCCCCACCCTCCAGTATTGCACTCCACTCATAACGCCTGCAGTGGGTAGAAGTAGGGGATGCAGCGGCCGGGCGGCAAGCCTTAGCCCTTCATGGGTGTTTAGTTTGGTGTAATCGTGACCATTTTCTTCAACATTTATTTATATTGTGACTTTTGGGTGGGTGTAAAGTAAAGACGACAGATGTAGTCTAGATAAAGAAACACTTTTATTTCCGTAAACAGTCACTTTGTACACTCGTTGCAACAGCAAGAAAGTCTTTTTCGATTCTCCAACAGCACGGCTCCGAATTCGTAACACAAAGAACTGTCCCTTCTCCGTCGGCACGACTCCTCGACGCTTCGCATACGAATCTTCTTTCCGTCGCCACGACTACTCAACGCTTCACATCCGTCTGACTGACTCCTCTGTCGCACTTTACCGCTATTTATATCTCCCAGGCACTATTCTGGAAAGTTAAGTTATTGCGGTGAAATACAAAGTAGAAGATTCTCGAAGTCTCTATCCTTTTCTCTCTTTCGGCAAGCGCCCCAACAATGCGGCCATTCTCTGTCTCTTTCCTTCGGCTCCTTTGCGGTAGTGCCGACAATAATGCGATGGGTGACACTGCGGTTGTCGGCAATTAGATGCGGCGGGCGCGGTGACAATATATTTACCTATCTATTTATTGTTATTCTTTAGCAACTACAGCAACCATCTGCGTAATGTTAGTTCGCTTTCATTATTGACTGTCAAATCTGTTGAAGACGATCTGGGTGTTCTCCCAAGTTATTTATTTCATTTCCAATTGTGCTAAATTCATTTTCTCGCCAATTACAAATGAACATAGTTTGCATGTTCTGGCGTGCGTTTAGTATTCTTGACATACCCTGAAGTTATTTCCTTTCATAGTCTGTTGAATTCAGTTCAAAGCCAATGGTACATGGATAAAGGTGATACCAAGTATCTTTGATATCACGTGAAGGTATTTCATTTCAGATTCTCCTGAATTTATTTTCTCACCAATTATAAATGAATTCAGTTACAAGGGAAATACTCCAGCTCGAACGGCTAAAACTGATTGGAATCGCGTTTAAAATATAGTGTTGTACGTGTTCCAATAGATGTCAAAGTAATTCATCTGTAAAACTACTGTACGGCCGCTAGCGCCCTCTGAAAGTCAGCGTACTAACCTCTGCGCCGTAGCTGTACAGACCGTATGAGCTTGGCCGTTGCAAAGTGTACGCACTGGCATCAAACATGAGTAGTCTAATCCTGTGAACATTGTTAACCTTCTGCGCGGAAGGGTACGCCGAACTTACATACCAGATAATGAATATGTAATCGGAGTGGCGGATGAGCCGTTTGCATGCATATTATGACACATCAGAATACATAAATACTATAGGGATTTAATAGAAATGCATACTGACACATTGGCTCTGAAAGGTGATTGTAAATCTGACAGCGGAGAAGAAATTGCACATGGGTATGAGGCTTCTGAAAGTTCTGGAACGTCTTCTCCAGCAAATGAAGGAACTGCAAGTCGTAGTGAATAGGCACTTTCACCTACTTATATAGCGAGAATGGTGTAGCGCGGATCTTTCTCGAAATTCCACAAACACGCCGGACACGTCTCGAATAATCTGGAAAACTCTGTTGCTTTGTAATCACGTGTTTATTCGCGTGAGTGGTGTGGGAAAGTTTTACCTTGAGCGCCTTCGTTACACGCCGTGGGGTTTGGCATCCAGCCTCCTTTGTTGTGTTGCCGCTTCTGTGGGCCGACATCACAATATTTAGGCGTACCTAATATAAGTGCATATAAAATACACACACCTATATCACAGATACTACTGGCAGTGTTTTATATAAATAGATCTTTCTTGAAGAAACCTGGCACTGTTTTTGTTTTCAACAATGCATTAATTCAAAATGAGATTGTCTTGTTTAAGTGTCGCTCACGTGTTAAAGTGCCTGGTGAAATCCTGTAACTTCCTGCATATATAATTTGTCACATAGTACCTACTGCTAAGATTAATGAGTTGTCGGGAGGAAAATTCTTGGCGGGCTTGTTGCAGAGTAAATGAGAGGGAAGAGATACAAATAATTAAATATAAGGAATTTGTCATGCTGTAAGAGACAAACTGAATTTACTGAGCTAACCAGAGGTTTTACCCTCAAAGCACATTCTATAATAAGTATTCGTAAATTTTAGTCCAAATCAAGTATATTATTTCAAGTAGAAAGTACCCAATAGAATATACAAAATGTTATGGGTATGAGTGCGTAGACTTTAACGGCGGCTTCTGGACGTTAAACTGAAACATAATCTGATAAAATAACAAACTCAGTCCAGTTACTTTTCTATTACTTTGTTTGAAACTTTTGCACAAATACACAGCTTTCTTCTCCTCGTTAGCATAGTCTAAGTCTTTCGTGATATCATAATTCAACTGTTTACTTCTCGTAATGTTGACTCAGTCCTTTCAGTGTCTTTCTTCGCTTGCTCTATCTCTCATACTAACTCCGACGATACGATCACCCGACGCTCGTTACATCTTCACTACGACCGTGCCACTGACACACTGACAGATTCAAAACATATATATATATATATATATATATATACAGTTGGCTTTGTTCATATTTACATCTTTTTTGTGGTATGTACAAAAACCCATAAGGTGATCATCATTAGGTCACCGAGAACAGTTTTACTTTTGTCTTTTTTGAGTTCTGTTCTATCCTTGTTTTATATATACATATGTATATATTTACATTATTTACAGACATACACGCACGCATTCATCCACGCACACACTCGTACACACACACATACATCTTCACTGGGCACACCAGAAATATGCGTCTCAGCGCACTACACTATTTACACTATGTACACTGTCCCGCGGTGGCAGCTCCTGAATATTTTCCGAGGCGAGGGCCTCTGCCGGAACATGTATGTGGCTTAGGAACGAGGTTGCGTGGACGCGCATTAGTCGGCGAGCCGAGCCGCTTCTAGAACATTTTTATCCTGGTATGCTTGCGGTGCTTCGGCTCGTCTTTGCCAATGTTAGCGATCACATTATTTTCGTGGTTCCTAATGCGCGTCCATGCCGCCATTGCTCTTTTGTCTATTGCCTCCGGGATGAACGGGATATGAGTTTCGAGGTGAAGAGTTAGGTTAGTGGTGAGGAGTGGAGCAGAGAGGATTTTTCTGAGGGAGAGGTTTTGGAGGGTTTGGAGTTGTTTCAGGGCGGTTTTGGAGGCATTAGCCCAGGCCAACCATGCATTCAGGACCACCGAGAGAATAAATGACCTATATAGTATCCGTTTTTGACTTCAGTCGCAACTGTTTACTACGGAAGATGGGGGCGAACAACTTTAGCCGCTGTTTGCCTTTGTTGGTGCTATTTTTTATGTGGGTGGACCAACACATTGTGCGGTCCAAGGTGACACCTAAGTATTTAACCTGCTGACGGCAGTGCAATATTTGACCACCGACCGTTAGGTCCATTGCCAAAATGTGATGCCGCTTAGAGAAATGTATCAGCTGGCATTTGTCGGGATTAATTTTGATTTTCCAGTCATGTTGCCATGAGAGGAAGTTGTTCACATAACGTTGCATTTCTGCAAGGCCGAAACGTGGATTTCTATGGTGATTGTATATTGCAGTGTCGTCAGCATACATGGCGACCTTGCATCTGGCGTCCACTGGGTAGTCGTTAGTGAATAATATGTACAGAAAGGGGGACATTATTGCCCCTTGTGGGACGCCAGCCCGCATCACTCACTCTCGAGAGGAGGAGCGGCCTACTTGGAAGTAAAACGGCCGTTTTTCTAGAAAACGGTGCAGCAAGTATAGATAATTTTGAAGAGCCGGGAAATTGTGGTGCAGTTTGTAAATGAGGCCATTGTGTCAGCACCGGTCAAATGCGGCTTCTACGTCCAGAAATAGCGCCAACGTTGAAGCCCCATTGTTAAATTGCTCTGTTACGTCATCAGTTAGTCTGAGGAGTTGTAGTTCAGTGGAATATCCTTTTCTAAAGCCAAACTGTGAATTTGAGAGTTCATGTGTTGCCGAGACTTGTGCTTGTAGCCGAGAAAGGATACATTTTTCAAGCAATTTACCAATAGTAGACAAAAGACTAATGGGGCGGTAGTTTTGCTGTTGTCTGGAATTAACCCTTTATTGTTTCCTCGCCTCCTTATATAGCCGGAATGATATCACATGGACCTTCTTCAAACACATCGGCGATGACAAGCCAGATCTCACTGGAAGACCCTGGAGAAACCCCTTTTGTTTGTGCAACTCGCTTAGTTTGACTCACGTATACCCAAACAGTCGCGCGAAGCAGCCTGACTTTGGGTCCCTTCGTTTGCTTGCCGGCCTGGTGTGTTTTGTGAAGTAACTTCGCCTCGACAGTCTTTTGTTTTGAGCCGCGCCCGACCTCAGAAGTCCATGTTTCCTCCATGGTCCATGGTTACACAAATAAAAATAAAATTACCCGAGTGTTTGACTGCCAATGTCACCATTCTTTTATCATTTATTTCTGCAATTAGCATAGAGAGGGCGAACCGCAGTTGTTCATCTTGTTTAATCCTTTCTGTTGAGTTAAATATGTTCAATTCTTCTCTTATTTTTTCATTTGTTTTAGAATCTGGCAGAGAGTATCTTAAAATTCTCATTTCTGCTGATTCAATTTTTACTTTCTCTACTGGTAAGTAGGGGAAGTATCGCATTTCACCCAAAAATTCGATGTCGAGATTTCACCGGACATATATGTTTTGAGGCCCCCTGAATCCAAAAAAAAAGCATTTTTAGAAAAAGGTGAGTGTGTATGTCTGTGTGTCAGTCTGGACAGCATAACTCAAAAATGAAAAGTCGGCTAAAAACCAAAGTTGGTATTTAAGTTTAATGTCTTTCAAGGATGCGACGCGAAGATTTTGAAGAAAATAGCCCCACCCTGAACTACCCTTTACATGGAAGATTTTTCGAAAATTTTGATTTTCTTGAAAATGGCTCCAATGATTTTGATTAAAATGTCATATATTTGAGATATTTTTGTGACAAATGAAATGGATATCTTGAATTTTCTGGCTATAGCCTCTGTAGTAGTATTTACTCTGGAGGACTTTTGCATAACTGGTAAACCGTTAGAGATAGACCAAATCATACTATAGAAATTAACCAACTTTTCGTTTTTGAGTTATGCTGTCCACAGACTGACACACACACACACACAGACTGACACACAGACACACACACACTGACATTTTTCTAAAAATACTTTTTTTGGATTCAGGGAGCCTCAAAACATATATTTCCGGTGAAATCTCGACATCGAAGTTTTGAGTGGCATACAATACTTCCCCTACTTACCAGTAGAGAAAGTAAAAATGCAGACCATGCTAAAATACACAATTTATGTCTCAATAAATTTTCTTATAGGGTGAACCATTTAGGAGATATTCCTTATGTGTGTGAGTTTCCGAAAACTTGGAACTTTCGTGAAATGGATCATCGTTGTTCATTTTTTATATGTTAAGTGTGCAAAGAGAACGGAATCTCAAAGCTTTAAAACATTTGACTATCGCACAAAGCCTACTGTATTCTAATATTCTCCTTGTGCAGCAAATGTTTATCTTAACTAACACGAAGAAGATATATGAATAAGGGTTTGTAAGAATGGTTAGTACAAGAGTAGAGAAAGTCATGTGAGTGCAACACATCAGATATTTCTTTTCTGTTTTCATGTTTCATTTGAATTGAGTAGTACAGGAACTGCCACTGTCTTATAGCATTTAATTCGCATTTCTCTCCCAGGAGTTTTCTTTATTGTAGCACATATGAGATTGAATTTACTTAATTTCTTGCTAACATCTGTCTTTTTCAAGAATTCTGATCCCAAGTAGTTAGATGTTGCCATGTTATATAGTTTTCTTATTTATTTTAATCTTGCTTCTAACATGCTCCTTTCTTTTATTTACAGCTATTATTTATAGCTGTTTTAAGTCAGAAATTTGTGTAATATTTTACATAAGGAGACTTGGGTGTGAGATTTGGCCCATTTGGTAAGAAAAGTGGGTTTTTAGATTTTTATGTTGAAAAATTGTTCAATGTTTTGTCTATTAAAAAGTGCAATGACTTTCATGCCAGCGCCATTTTTAAAGGTTTGGCGGCCATTTTTAAATAGTGGTGCATAGTGATTAAATGGCTGGTGGTTAGGCGCACGCACCCACCGAGACTGAATATCGACGGATCAGAAACTCAATCATGTAAATTATCCTCAATCTGCATCCACAAAATCACAAGTTGTTTCCAGAAGTGGTAACTAAAATTCAACCTCCGGATCATCGACTTGGTTCTGACCAGCTGCTAGAACGCTATGCCAAGGGTACGACACAGAACTCGAATGTATCTCTTCACAATGTTGTGGGAGTTATTTGTTCAAAATAGGTGTGTGTCTAGGAATAAACTTGAACTTGCAGTACTGAAAGCTGTAATGGAGTTTAATATGGGGTGTGTGAAGTCAATTCAGGTGTTGAATAGTCTTAGGAATGAAAACATTTCAGTCGGAGCAATATGCATTTGTCAGAAGTGCAATGCTAGTAGTTGTATTCAGAGTAGAAAATGCAGAGCCAGGTAACAAACACACACAAGGACAGCCCATAAATTGCAGACATTTTCAGCACAGAAGAGGATACGAGGTCAGAAAGTGAAACCTATGCTGCAACACACCTCTGATGAGGTTAGAACGTTTTAAAAGTTTAATGCTGTTTTTCTCACTTTTTTTTTTCTGAGCATTTTCACGCAACTAAAAAACTCCTTGCGACAGAGTTCTTAAGGAATTCTTTTGAAAATTTCAGGATGTGTTCTTATTCATATAAGGCTCCAAAATTGCTCTGGGTTTTGATATCAGCCAAGTAATATTGGACATATTCACATTCAACTGCCGATGGGAAGTTAAAAAAACCTGAAATCTGTAAATAGACATATTTAAAAATTTCTAGATACTAAAGTACTGGTGTAAAATCAAAATCCAGAGCAATTATGACGTTTAGGTGCATGAAGCATCAGATCACCAAGTTTCATGCCAAACATTCAAAAATTGTTACGCAAGGAGCATTTTTAATCAGAGTATCTTTATAATCAATTAAAAGTTTTTAATTAAAGAACTATTTGACTTACATACTTCAAATTTTGTACAGTTGCATATATAAACACTATATTAACGTGGTTAAAATTTGTTATAGCTAGCATAGAAATTGTAGAATTTCCTAAACTCACCCCTAACTCCCCTTAATATATGTACTTTCTTTTGTAGGGCATCATCTGATTCTGCAATAAATATTTCTTCGTTGTATAATATAGTGTCCATTGCTTGTCCATTCATACTAAAATGCTTACAAACAATATTCTACCAGTATCTTTTGCATTGTCGTCATTGCTTTTGTAACATAACGAAATGTAGTGAAACTATGTATCCAAACCTTTTTCTCCATTGACCCGAGGTAGAATAATACGACAGGTTATATAAAGCTAAACGTGGGTAGAGAAGTCCTATGAATGTGACACAGCCCATTTTCTTTTGTTGTTTGCCACAGTTCCTTTAATGCTCGACGATGGTGTTTGATCCATTTCCATTCTTCTCCACATTCTCAGAAACAATAAGAGTTGAGGTTTCAGTGGCAGCTCGTACAAAAGTGTATAATGTGTCATAATATACAATGGGCAAGGTCCCCAATATGGCCGTCCTCTCGCATAGCTTGCATGAAAGACAATGCACGCTGTTATACACTCACGTAAGCTTACAAAATACAGCACAACTGTTCTAAATATGTCCCCTATCTTGAAATAGGTAGGTACATATAAAAAGATGAGAATAAGCTATGTAAATACTCTGCAAAAATGAAATAACTTTGTAAAATATTTTAATAATAAGTTTGTTTTCAAACAATTACTGCATTATGTGAGATAGCACCATATATGATATGCAACCACCATGCAGCCAGCTTAGGAGAAGGGCTTGCTTTCATATGGTGCTTGTTTGCTGAGGTTATGTTCATTATGTAAGCTACTTCTGTGGTACGGAAAGCGGGTTTATAATAGCTAGTAATGCTATCCAATGACGTCACAGTCACGTGTTCTCTAGCCAACCAGACCTAGTCTCTTTCATAGCGCGTGTGTGAGAGTATCTGTACAGTTGTATAGGGAGATTACATAATCACTCCGTTGAAGAAGAAGAAAAAAGAAAGAAAAAAAAAAAGAATGTTGCACTATTCACAGTCAAGCCAGGGAAGTGGATGTGTGCAAATAGTACTTCTTGAGAAAAATGGGAAACAGTTGCAACGCAGCACTTCCCCTCTTTCCCCTACATGCACGTTATCTGTCACCGCCATCGTTCCTGACGACTACTTTGGCGTCTTCATTGCAAGTGCGCCACTTGCTGGAGAGTTTACGCAGGGTGGCCATATTAGGAAGGGGGCCATATATGGGTCTCATTGCACCTCGCGTCTACGTCACTACAAATTGTGGATTAAGCTACTCAGAAAATTCAAGTGGTTCCAGGAGATGCAGGTCAACGTGTAAGAAGAAAATCTGATGTGTTGCACTCACATGAATTTCTCTGCCTTTGTACTAACCATTCTTACAAACTCTTATTCCTAAATGTTCTTCGTGTTAATTGAGATAAACATTATCTTATTGTCTTCTTGCAGGTACAAAGAGAATATGGGAATACAGTAGGCTTTCAGCGACAGCAAATCTTTCAAATTCCGTTCTGTTTACACGGTTAACATAAAAAGTGAATCATAGTATTGCATTTGACAGAAGTATAGGTTCTCCAAAACTCACACAAATAACAAGAAATATCTCCGAAAAAATTTATTTAGACATAAATTGTGTGATTTAGCAAGTTATAACCAGAAAGTACAAAATATGCATTTCATTTGTCATAAAATTACCTTAAACATGTCATTTTAATCAAAATCGTTTAGCCATTTTCGAGAAAATTAAAATATTCGAAATACTTTCCATGTGAAGGGCTAAACTACCCTTCAATTTTCTTCAAAGTCTTCATGTCGCATCCTTGAAAGATATTAAACTCAAATACCAACAATGATTTTTAACCGACTTTTTGTTTTTTGGGTTATGCTGTCCACAGACACGCACATGGATATTTTCCTAAAAATGGTTGTTTTTTTTAAGATTCAGGGTGCCTTAAAACATACCGAGTGAAATCTCGACTTCCAATTTTTGAGCACTTCCTCTACTTTCCGTAGTAGAGGAAGTAAAAATGGGAGCGGATTGTTGAAGAGAATAGTGACTTTCAACAACTGAAGAACAATTGAGTGGTTCTTAGCGGCCAAAACAGTGTTCTAAGCGAATTGATCCACAAAACCTTGCGCTCTTCAAGTACGTTCCAATAACTTCAGTAGAAGCTGAAAGGTCGTTTTCAGTGCTCAAAAATGTACTAATAGGAGGCGTAACTTAAAAGTAGAAATTAAAAAAAAAATAAAAAATAAAATAAATAAACTAAAAGAAAAGAAAAGAAAAGAAAAATAATCTTGTAGGTAATGATTGTCAAAATTTATTGTGTATTAAAAGCGACTTATTAGGGACACTGGGAGTGAAATTTGAAAGTTCCACATTTCTTGATAGACTTTTCCGAAAATTTTACTGTGTTTGTATTTATATGAGAATAGGAGGTACACCAAGTTTAATTAAAATTGGATAATTTGTTTAGGCTATATAAATTATTTTATGAATTTAATAGGCACATTTTCAAAATAGAGCTCGCGCCTATTGACTTTTCAAAATTCATTTATATTGGCAGAACTGATACTATAAAACATGGTAACAATTGTATGAAGATATATTTCAAATACGTTTGCTGATTATGCTGTACATATTTGTTTAATAACAAAGAAAATTTAATCTTAAAAATTATTGATATTTTTCATACAAAAAAATGTTTTTGGAATTCATGTTAATGATAACATCAATATTGAATCATAGTTTTGTTGAGCTGGTATTTATGAATAATTTTGGAAATTTTCATTGAATTTGAAGCAAAACTCAGGCGCGACCTTCTTTTGGAATGTGCAGAAATGTAGTTTTGAGAAAAACAGGCTTTTATATAGGAGCATCCTGTGTACGTTAAGGGAAGAGCACTATTTGAAAGGGCCGTAATGACCACATGGAGTGGGGGATATGAAAAATGTTAGCTGATCCAAATGCACAGGTGTTCTGGGAACCATAAGGTGAAAAAACAATTTTCGACTTTTTGACAATTTTGACCAAAATTTCACTCCCAGTGTCCCTTAAAAAAGTTTCTACAGGACAGTGTTCATTGGGCGTTTTGGTGTTTATTATTATTATTATTATTATTATTATTATTATTATTATTATTATTATTATTATTATTATTATTATTATTATTATTATTATTATTATTGGTTAGTGTGTTAACCTACTTGTATCACGTATATAAATTTGATTAAACACTACTTGATTAAATGTTTTACTTCACTTGGTAACAAGAGTAATCCACTGTCAGTTTTTGTGTGTAACTGTAAAGCTTTTAGCTCCAGTCTCGCGGTTTTAGTGCCTACTTTGCTTGTCTACATATTTTAGCATTTTTAACTGCCTTTTTTGAAGTTTTTAAGTGCCTATCATCTGGTCTCTAGTGACAGATAAGATGAAGAATAAGTCACAAAGGACCCTAGAAACGGTAAAAAATCCGCAGGATTCTCTTTGGCGTTCTGGGGTGATCTATAGAGAGGCGGATAAAATACCTGTCAGAGAAACAAGCTACTTGGACACTTTAGCATAACTTAAAATTGCTCTATAAGCTCAGAATGCGAAATGCTAATGTTTGCTCATAAATCTGGTTTAGTAAGAGCATATGCTAAAGAGTTCACTTACTGCATTAAAAGCAGAGGTTCGTTCCCCTCAATCCAAATATAAGCGCTAAGCAACGAACGCCCCTGAACTGTATTGCGGAGCGCACGGCTGCAATTCATGTGCCAAGAATTCTTTTGGCACCGCGCCTGCCTTCAGATGCACGTAACACAATGTTGCAAGCCAAGTACTAGCATGGCCTTCAAACATTGTCATCTTGGCGGGGGTGCATCACATTCTAACACAGGGGAAGACAGGTAACGCTGCTGTGACGTCAGCCCACTCAGCACACATGCTCCCAGAGCAAGCCATTTGAACGTGTGACGTCACAGCGGGCAAGAGGAAATGGCATACGAGAAATCGTAATCTTAATGCTGACTGTTTCAATTACGAAATAGTCACAGATTATATATAATTACATTTCGGCTTTATGCCATATATATAAATTCTAGTTTATGTGAACAGTCATGTTATAACGCAAATAGAACAGAAATTATAACTATTTTGCCTTTGCCTGAGCTATACAGAACAATTAGGTGGACATTTGCCGACATTTGTCGTTTCGCTTTTCTTAACTAGTTTGTCAATGTTAGGACGTAATGTACGGCACATTTGTAACCGAAGACTGCATGTTAGATTGTGATCTGACAATATGCTTCGGGATTTTGACTTAGAAAGGTTCATAACCGAAAAGAATTGTTCGCACACATGCAAATCGTCGCACTGTAAATTTATCAATTCAATTTGCTACCTGCTAGAAACATTGTTAATATCCAGTGAATACGGGGTCGCAAAGACCTGAAACGTAGTTGACAATGTTTCTGCATCTTGAAGCCTGTTCTCAAACTGGTGTGAAACACGGGGAACTGAAGACATGCGCCGCTGATCTAGCAATACACCGCTCTCGCCTGACGTCACACGAACGTACAAGCTGGCTCTTCGTTTAAATACGTCACACGGCCCGAAGTTGTCTTCCCCTGGATTCTAACAGTTATCTCTCTCTGAGCGGCGACCTTCTCCCAGCGCTGTTCCTCACTTTGCTGTTGGCCAAGTACGATCATTGTCGCGCCAATTATCGTGAACAATTATTGTTCCAATATGTTAAAAGCCGCCATTATGACTTTAGATGTTAAAGGCGGCATATAAATGGAGCGCAAGGAATATATTACAGAGCGATGTAGGATATGATTATGGTAATGACTAGTAATACTAGAATATTTTCGCCATTGGTAAATGCGCTGTCTGGTGATTGAAACGTAAGCCCTTAGCACGACAGCCCATCCGAGCCAAGGACTACCACCCGACCGCTGCGGTCCCCCACATGCGACGTAAGTGGGATGCAGTACGAGAGGTGGCGCGTGATCAGCGCCCTGGTACCTCTCGGTTGATTATGCAGATTGCTCGACCAGTTTCTTATATTCGTGTACTGGTATTAAATATAGATGCTACATTATATTTTGTAGGTCTTTGCTATTAGGTCTGCTTTTGAGCTTAGGGATTGACGTCATAGCGTCCGATAAGCTGTAAATGTAGGTATAGCTCCAATAGGCTCTTTCAGTTGCTTGGACACTTGTACCCCTATCTGAGAATAACATAGTGCGCGCACCGTGTCTACAAGAAACGTGAATGAGTTCTGCAACGTCTTCCATAGAACCACTAGTGAAACATTTTCTGTAGCGTCCTAGGGTAGACCACCTCGAAATCCGATGTGGAACGTCTCTACACTCTTCGTGGTCGCCACGAGTCTTTTCATAATTTGTATTTAAGAAAATACTTCAGCTTCAGGTAGGTTTGCCATGCTTACAGATTGGATCTAGAACCTTACAGTCTGTCCACCAGTAAACAATAACAGTATACAGTACATCAGTAAACAATTCTAGGTGCACAGCTATATCTGAAGCCCCGCTCACGTGTAACCAGAAGCCTGAGTCGATACCTTTTATTTGAGGAAAATATGGGTATTTAAAAATGTAAACTAATAATAACAGGAACATTAGGAAATGGCTAGTTATACCGAAAGTGTAGTTTAATGAGATCTGCATTTTCTGTGAAGGTTATAAAAAGTATTTCAGAATGTGATGGACTTCAGAAGCTATTTATAAGAAATTCAATGCATATTTTCATTTGGCTTAAAAATATCCTAAACACGTTAATCCAAATCATTAGAGCCATTTTTAAGGAAATCAAAAAATTTCGACAAATGTTCCAGGTAAACGCTAGTTTTGAAAGTCTTCATGTCTGAACCTTGGAAGAGCTGAACTTAAATACCAAGTTTGGTATTCAACCAACTTTTTCGTTTTTGCTGTTCACAGAGACACTGAGACAAACTTTTTTATTTATGACTTAGCAGAGAAAGAAAGTGTAGCTCTTTGAAAACATGTTCATTATTAACAAGATACTTTAGAGTCAAACATTTTCCAGCATACACTATGTGGTTAGGGAATCCACTGCAAGCACAATAAAGAGTTGTCTTTTTTTCTATTTTCGTGGTAGGAAACCGCCTGATTGATTCTATACCCATGCGCTCGACAGTTTGGTTGAGTGGAATTGCATGTACCAACTGGACAGGTTTTAACTTCTAGGCTGAAAAATTGACTAACCTTCAGCATATTTCTCATTATACTTGTCCATTAAAATCTAACAGATAGATTGAATAAAAATATTTAGTAAACGTGATCGCAAGTTAATGCATCACTGAGAAATTTACACAGTGTTTGTTTATTCTCGGGAATGAACACTAAATGCTAACTATCCATTGATTCCAATTTTATGTGTCTCCGACCTTCGTATGAGAGGCGTCTTTGATGGTGGCAAGTCTGAGGTTTCTAATGTTTGCATTGGTTTATGTAATGCCACGTATTTTCTTCTGTGACATCTTGAATGGGCACTAATAAGCACATTGTGCTATCATAAGTGTGTTCAGTTTGCTCAAGGTTCAGAGTAGACACAAGAAGTCAATCAGTGTTGGTAAAGAACTTTCAGATTTATGGATAACATAACAATCATGTTCCTTCAGCTTTAAAGCTGAACTGCAATTGATTTTGTGTTTCATAAATAGATAGTGGATGATGATTAGTAAGGACATATACTAGATTTGGTGTTGCTGAAAGAAGGTCAAAAGGTAATCAATGGCTACTATATCTTGTGGACAAGAAAAGCAAAAACGAAAGGATAATAAGTCACTTTTTACTTTCTCTACTGGTAAGTAGGGGAAGTATTGTGTTTCACCCAAAAATTCGATGTCGAGATTTCACTGGAAATATATGTTTTGAGGCCCCCTGAACACCAAAAAAATCTTTTAGAAAAAGCTTCGTGTGTGTGTGTGTCTGTGGACAGCATAACTCAAAAAGGAAAAGTCGGTTAAAAACCAAAGTTGGTATTTAAATTTAATGTCTTTCAAGGATGCGACACGAAGATTTTGAAGAAAATAGCCCCACCCTAAACTACCCTTTACATGGAAAGTTTTTGGAAAATCTTCATTTTCTTGAAAATGGCTCTAATGATTTTGGTTAAAATGTCATATGTTTGAGATATTTTAATGACAATTGAAATGTATATCTTGAATTTTCTGGCTATAGCCCCTGTAGTCGTATTTACTCTGGATAACTTTTGCATAACTGGTAAACCGTTAGAGATAGACCAAATTATACTACACAAAAAATGTAGATCTTGCTAAAATACACAATTTATGTCACAATAAATTTTCTTGTAGGGTGAACTATTTTGGAGATATTGCTTGTTATGTGTGTGAGTTTCGGAAAACTTAGAACTTTCGTAAAATGGATCATCGTTGTTCATTTTTTTATATGTTAAGTGTGCAAAGACAATAGAATCTCAAACTTTTAAAAGATTTGACAATCGCACAAAGCCTACTGTATTCTAATACTCCCATTGTACCTACAAGGAAATAACCAATAAGATAAGTTGCACAAATGTTTATCTTAACTAACACGAAGAAGATGTAGGAATAAGAGTTTGTAAGAATGGTTAGTACAAGAGTAGAGAAAGTCATGTGAGTGCAAAGCATCAGATTTTTCTACAATGAATTGAAATCCGAATTATGTAGAGACTTAATATCCTAAAGAGGGGAATATTTCTTGGTTTCGCTTAGGTATATGGATTTTGAGAGATAAAAGAAAGGACATGTTTTGCAGACCATTGGAGAAAACAATTGAGTTATGGGAAATGGCTAAATAGAAATAAAGAACTGACAGTGAGAAAGATTTTTAAAGACCAATCGCTACTGAAGGTTGTGGACAAATGTTTATAAAGTGTGCGAAATAAATGCAAACGATAAATGAACAGGACAGTGGAAGAATGAGCCTTTTATAGTTCTTAAAAGTGGATTTTCTAACACTTATGGGATTGTGCATTGTCTGGTGAATGGCTGGGGCCAGTACCAAATCGGTAAAGCATCAATGTACTATTAGTCTAGGAGTTATATCAATACATTATATATACCAATAATTGCTGTTTAAAATAATGTTTAAAAGTACAAAATAAGTATAAATATCTTGCATTGTATGATAACGTGTAATGGTGGACAATAAATCTATCTGTAGAGCTCATAATCGTATAATGTTATTAAAATATCCTTCCATTCACATTTAATTGTTGGAGAAAGCTGACGAAGCCCTTGCGCATTTACACACACATGCGCACATACATTATTTGGCAACGTAAATTTTTATCACAATATAATGTGATATAACGGTTAGATACAACCACTCAATCATATATTCGTATTTGTTTCAGAGTTATTAATATTTTTGTTCTGGATTTAATTAATTGGTGTCAATTGAAAATGTACTACGTGTCAAGTGGTTCCCTTTATCCCACTGAGTATTTTATTTTGCGTTCAACATACCATTATAAAGAACCCCCGCATTGTAGTTTTTAAAAATTCAAATGCTATGCCAGAAAAATAGGATAATCACTTTACGTATTCCCACTTTTACTTGTTTTACTAGTAAGTTGAAGTACTGTATTCCACCCAAAAATTTGATGTCGACATTTCACCGGAAGTATGTTTTGAGGTCCTCTGAATCCAAAAAAGGAATTTTTGGAAAATGGTCCGTGCGCGCGCGCGCGCGCGCGCGCGCGTGTGTGTGTGTGTGTGTGTGTGTGTGTGTGTGTGTGTGTGTGTGTTACTCATTCCCGAAATATAAAGAGTGAGTTACAGACAGCAGTCAGACTTCTCTCTCTCTCTCTGTCTGTATGTGTGTATCTTTATCCGTTGCGTGCGTCGTCCCGTCGTGAAAGAGGACAGAAGTTTTAATGAGTGTTGAGTAATTGCATCGTCAGATTTACTGTTTGAGAGACAGAGAAGGTGAAGGACAGAGAAACGAGCGAGTCAGGATTACAAGAAGAAAACAGTTGTGAGTTGCAATATCACGAAGGACGGTAGACTGTTAACTATGTATTTGTGCAAGAGTTTTGAAAGAGAATTTTGAAAGAGACTGGACCTTTCTAGTTTTTGTCATTTTGGTGTCAACAGTGGGATTTGTCAAACTGTTACAGTATTATCCCTATTTGTGAGTATAAATCAACAGACAGTCAGCACTCTCGGATACACAAAACGAATAAGATCTGTTTTAACGTTGCCAATTCTTTCACTATCCCCTTATGCCTTTAGGCGTCGGGTCATGTAGATAAATCTAAAATAAAAAGCATAGTTATGCCGTTCAGCCAAGTTGCAGATGATTACAAATGTTTTTAATCCGAATGGAATCGTCCTTTGATTTCCTGTGCAGTATGCGAGAATACAAACAATTTTTATTACATAATGGAGTACCTTGTTCAATAGATTTCATTAGCAAACAATGTGCGTTTCATCTAAAGCAAACTGTTTTACATCATGGTTATATTTCATCTCTTGCAATGTTGAAATTGCAGTTTAAAAAGTGTGTTTATTTTCCCCAACGTATGTTTGATTCCACTTTTGTTTATATCGATTAGGAAACACGCGTTTGTGACTAATTTGGAAGCATTTCACTTGAATTATATTTTAAATCTTTAGGTTCTTACGATGATTTAGAACATAAGGTGTTTTCAACATACAAAGGAAAAAGCTTAACAGGCTCATGAACAAAACACTTCAATTCGCGAGTTTTAGAATTGCATTTGGAAGACACAATAGTGAGTGAGGCAGGTATTTGAGGTCGTGGGTTCGATTCCCGTGGCCGACCTTCGTAGCCCCCCTTCAAATGCGAGTTTAAAGGGGTTCGGTACTAATTTAAACTCCACACATGTAATCAGTAGCAGCACCATAGTACAATTAGGTCTGGTACGACCAATTAGGTTGCCGGCCTCACGCCCACATACGCAACAGAGATGGGCGGTGATTCAGGTGAATGCTTCCCCCAGGCCGGAATAATAGTTTATGTGACAATATTTACGTATCATAGTTCCTCAAATATTTTATATTGCTGAGTCAATACCTCTACTGGCATTCCATATCTGGGAAGCGGAAAAATCGTAATGCGCTATATTTATATTATCTTCTCTACTAGTTCTTCTACGAAATATTTTCAAGGTTATTATTGTATCTACGTCACGTTAATTCAGAAAAAACATTTGTACAATTGGTTTTATTATATATTTCCTTGCAGATGCCTACAATGGGTAAATACACAGAGCGAAATGGCTCCGCAGTAGCGGGCGAGGCAGGTATTTCTAAGGTCGTGGGTTCGATTCCCGTGGCCGACGGGAATCATGAATTTTCTCGGATATTGCCCCGGATCACTAGGCAAATGCTGAGAAGGGTAATTACATCCTCGAATTTCCTGTCTTTATATTAATCATTTCATTCCTCCTTCATCCCGTTGGTTCTTTCAGATTCGCAGGCGTTAGCAATGACATTAGGTGCAGCTTGGCAGGGATGATGGGACCACAGGAACACTTTCCGTCCCTCATTGTCCGTAGCATCCGTCACCCGTACGTGCGTTGGAAGGCCTGGAGACTTGGAGATGTCAAACATGGGGATCTTAGGAACTTCTGTCAATAAATGTATCCTTAGCGTAGACCTCGCTACCAGGTGTCACCTCTCACCTCACCCTTCCTCCCGGGGGTACCTCCTTGGAGGCATAGGTACACCAGAGTGAGTCTCTGAAACGTCACATTCGGCACAGCGCCTTGTTTACACCATCCATGATACCGTTGTGTAGCGGTAGCATCAAGCTGTCACAAGTTTTCCAAATCTTAATAGTACTAACCCATATGTAAACAAGACGCTGTGCCGTGTAGGACTTAGACGAACCTGGCGTCCAGGCATGACTTTGCACTGGTGTACAATAAGCCTAGCTTCAGTACTTGAACCCCCCCCCCCTCTGTCTTTCTATTATTCCTATTGGTAAATAGAGTATACTTAAGCAAAGTCAAAACTTTTAATGACTGTGAAAGAATAATATTAATATCTGTGTATATGAGAGAGAGAGAAAGATTTCAAAAGGAAACCTTCCAAGCTAAAGAGAACGGTTGTTTGTGCTAACCTTCCCCAACATTGGATCAGTAGCCAAGGCATGTCTTGAAGGCTCTTTAGGACGCGGTCACGCTGGCTAAACACAACAGGAAATATGAAACACATTGTGCTCATTCAACTTTCACATAGATGCCATCGCTGCAGCTGGCTCGAGAAAAATATTCATCATTTAAGTTTCCTTTATGAAACTGTTTTAAGGAAGGTAATTGATTTACTGAAAGAAAACCATATTCTTTTTGTAGTATCATCCTGTGTGTGGCATACGAAAACGACACTACAGTCCTAAACGCTGTGAACCTTCGAAGTAAATACCCAAAATATTTTAGCTAATCATCTGACGTGTTACATTCATATGACTTTCTATATATACTCAGTACTGTTTATTGTTATATGATTAAAGAGTAAAGGGTACAAGTGCTGAGATCGCTTCATCCTGGCACCAGGCCCCGCCAAGCAGCCGTCACACTGCGGTTCCAGTTTCGCACGAGGCGTCCTCCCAGATGGAGAACAAGGCTGGCCAAACGCCACCTAGCGCCGAGAGCAAGTTACCAGTGCAATCATCCGCGCCTCTGCCCGGCACTGCCAACACCACACGCCTGAAAGTACTTCTGAAAGATAATGAAAGGATATGATGGAAAGAAAACCGTGCTATGAAATAATGCACCCCAGAATTCGCTTAAGCGAAACCACACAAAAACCCATGTCAGAGTGCGAGACCACGGGGATCAAGCCCGCGACCTTTCGAGTACGGGCCACAGACGTTACCGCCTGAGCCATCCCGCTGTTAAATAATTACTAGAATCCATTCGTACAAAATGTACCACTTTCTCTACCAATTACATGATACGAATGAGTGAATAATTAATGAATAAATATCTATTTGTGCTCAACAATAATATAATTTAACCTACTAAAAACAAATATAAAATGAAATAAGTATAATTAAATCTGATAATATTTCCTACAATTATCTCACCTACTGGAACCCAGCTAGAATTTACACAACTTAGCTCCTGGAAATCAGCAACTGTTGCTTTAAACTACTTAAAAATACAGAAAAATGAACAATTATACCTATCTAAAGCGCATCCCACCCTTAGAAGACAGTGCACGTTAAATGGAGCGCAGTGTTGCAACATGTACTAGTTGCGAATCTTTCTCCGCGCGCGATCCCGAGGTGGCCGAGTCCTGCACTTAGTCCTTCAATTTCTGCTTGACGGACACTTAACTTTGGTATCCCTCCACGCCTTTGTTACTGTATGGCCTAAATTCACAATTGACTTGTCTGTACAAACAATTGATTTCGCCCTGGTCCCTAAACCTTTTTATGTATTTTAGATATTTATGTTGCCATCTGATGGTATCGTCTGTTTCTATTAATATGCAGTTGTTACCCCTTCTTTCATATTCGGACCCCAAATCATTTAAGAACCGACTAAGAGTGGCCCTTGAGAAATTTGATAGGGTCTCATCACTGTTGAACTGTGACAATTATTCAGCGTGGGTGGAATATTTGCAAACTGTAAAGAAAGAACAATTCGCCGCACTCCACATTGCACTATTCACTATATACTTCTTTTTCCCCCGCCCTTTTTGTTTTCTTTTTCGATGGCGTTCTTAGAGGTCCTTTCATTACTTCCTTTTTAATCCTACACACTACTGCTTCTGAACACACGATAGCCTTAGCTGTTTCTTTTACTGCCTTACTTACCCGCATTTTACTTGAAAAATAATCTAACACATTTATAATCATTTGGCGTTCCTTACTTCTTAATTTACCAATATATCGTCTCTTCCTAGCTTCCCCCTCCATAACTACAAATATTAAACAAATAACGCAATAACAGCTCACAGTTACACACACGGCTTCTTTCGAACTAATGTTAGTGCTGCTCCTTATACTATCTTCTGTGTCAGGCCTGGTGCGAGACTACGCTGAATAGACGAATACCTTTTGTTTGCCTTACTGGATAAAAGAAAGAGGTTACTGCCTTTTGGTTTATTTTAAAAACTTCTCCGACCTTCCTCAACATTTGTTCTCGCTGATGTAAACTCAATAACAAAAAAGTTTCACACTGCGTAACTTTTGCAGTGCACAGATATAAAATTTTCCGAAAACATTTAATTTAAAAAATTATAACACTTAACTGGGTAAACATAGAGAAATAAAGTAGGCAGGTAGTAGCACTATGGTTTACTCTACCTAAGAACAAAATATAGATGCATTCTAGCAGTTAGTTTGTTAGTTAGTGCGTGATGAGTGTAGAAACAGCAAATATCGGACTTCTATTGAAAAAAACGTTTTCTGAAGAAATTTGGGCCTATAGAAATGTATAATGACTCTGGAAAGGATATAACCTGATAGAGAAAAAAATTCTGCGTAGGATAATGTGTTCAAACCTGAAATTTATAACAATTGAATATTTATACCATGCTATTGGGAATCTGGCAACAGTGCGAGGGTAGAAAAGGATGAGGCTAATGGCAACTTGTATGCGCTAGATAGAGACAGAGATGTCCCATTTAACTCCATACTGTCTTCTAAGAGTGAAACGCTATATATATTACGTTATATATACTTTCTTTATTACACTGGTCTACAAAAATTAACTTTTTCTCTTTCACAAGAATTAAAATAACAGATTCTAAAAGTATTTTTCGTGCTGAATTCAAATATAATTACAGTTTGTCCGCATCGGGCAGGAGTTTTGTGTGATATTCATTTGAATTGTTATAATATTCTAAAAAATCCGTAACTAGCTATCTAACTCAAAATTATAACTACTGATTCTGACTTAACTAGAAAGTGGTAGATAGTGATTTTCGGGTATATTTTGCATCTGGAACGTCTCTCATTTTAGTCCAACAGTAGTCAGCCAGCATATTGGAACTCCACTTGCCTTGGTACCTCTTCTCTATTGTAGAAATTTGCTGATGAAAACGCTCACCGTGTTCATCGCTGACAGCTCCAAGGTTTTCGGGGAAGAAGTCCAAGTGAGAGTGCAAGAAGTGAATTTTTAAAGACATGTTGCATCCCATAGCTTTATAAGAATGCAGAAGATCAGCCACTATGTCACGATAGTTTTCTGCTTTATGGTTTCCAAGAAAATTGCAACATAAACTTTTGAAAGACTGCCAGGCTGCTCTCTCCAGTGGATTTAACAGTCCCTCGAAATGTTCATCAGCCATTAATGATCGGATTTGTGGTCCTATAAAAACTCCTTCTTTCAATTTAGCATCACTGACTTTGGGGAATTTCGATTTCAAGTACAAGAATCCATCAGAAAGTTTATCCATAGCTTTGACGAAATTTTTCATAACTCCTAACTTAATATGCAATGGGGGTAAAAATATTTTTCAGGATTCACTAAAGGGACACATGCCACATTTTTCTGGCCAGGGAGAAGAGATTCACGTTTTGGCCATGACTTTCTAACGTAGTGAGACTTCTTATCTCTGCTGTCCCACTCGCTCAAAAAACAGCAAAATTTGATGAACCCAAGTTGCAAACCAAGCAATAAAGCAATGACCTTTAAATCACCACAGATATTCCATTCATATTTTCCATATTGTATTTTCTCTAAAATTAGTTTCATATTTTGATATGTCTCTTTCATAGCGGCATGCGCTACTGGTATTGATGGAAGTTCATTGCCAATATGTAGCAGCACAGCCTTCAAACTTACTTTAGAGGAGTCTATGAACAATCGCCACTCATCTGGTAGGTGTTGATGCCCAAGAGTTTCCATAAGTGAACAAATATTATTACAAAACACAACACCATATTCTTCAGAGAAGTATTCTTTGAAAACACTATGGCGGCTACGATAACTACTTATTCTTACATCTTTTTGGAGTAAATTCCACCCTTTGAGTCTGGAAGTTAAAACTTCAGCTTGCAGTTTAGACAGATTTAAATCCCGAATCAGGTCATTAAGGTCTTGCTGATTGGGAAAGTATGGTTCTGATGAACAGCTACTGGCTTCATATGTAAGATCATTTCTATTTTCATCTGAATCATTTTGAGTTTCAGTTAGGTCAGAATCAGAGTTATCACTTAAGGTTGTATCTACATATACTGGTACGGGGAACTCTTCACTGTGTAAGACAGGTCTCAATGCAGATTGCAAATTCGGATACTTAACTGTATATTTTGTTTTAGATGTGATTCCTTTAATATTTGTCAAACAAAAATAACAGTCAGTTGAATGATCCTTCGGTTCCCTCCAAATCATGGGAATTGCAAATGGCATATGATGTGTACCATTTTTCCACCCAGTCAGCAGTCTAACACACGAAACACAGCATGTATTTGGGGCCCAGCTCTTATCAAAATCACCAACTTGACAGCCAAAGTAAACATGATAACACTTCTTTACAAGTGGGGTCATATTTCGCCTCTGAGACTTGAAGGTCAGCTCACCACAAATATAGCAGAAATTATCTGCATGATTTACACACTTTCTTGGCATGATGAAAACATTAAGCACTGAAATACAACATGCACAACATACACAATACACTTCTAAACAGAAAGGAAGGAAATATTTCACTAGTGAACAATGTCACAGTCAGCTCAATACTGACACATCACAATGTCACAGGTCACAGGTCTGAGCATGTCTAAACATGAATGAACCTGCACAGTCTTGTTTTGTGGTGCTTCAGCTTGATATTACAAATAATTTCAATAAATACGGCTTGAGTAAAATAGCTACATATGAGGTAAAGGTTCCTATGACAGGTCAAAGAAAACGCTAAAATCATATTTTGAAAAGTAGCTTTCACAGAAAAACTATGCCTGATGGGAAAATTCTGACTACATATCTGAATTCAGGATGAAAAAATGCACTAGATTCACTATTCAGATTTCTTGTGAAAAAATCTTGTCGACCAGTGTTATCAGAGTCACCTCAGCTATCATGGCGCCTGGCCTTTGTTCTCCTGGGTAGCTCTTATCAATCCTCTCCTAGTTATTTATTTTTCCTTTCCTCTCTTATATTCACTCATATTCCTTTCAAGTTTTCCTTTTACTTTCTGCAAGAACCCAGCTACAGTTAATATAATTTTCTTTTATACTACTAACATCTTTATCGCTTCTATATTCCTCTATTTTTCACCATTTCTCTTTGCATTCTGTCATATAACGTGATATATTTGCTCTCTGTACACACAATCAGAAATTACTTTTTTCCTATCGCTTAATTCTTTCAGTTATATAATAGTTAATTCGATACCAAGATTTTACTGGTCCCCCGAATACAAAAAAGAGAGAAAGAAAGGTCCGTGTGTGTGTGTGTGTGTGTGTGTGTGTGTGTGTGTGTGTGTGTGTGTGTGTGTGTGTGTGTGTGTGTCTTGTGTGTCTGTGACGTTAAAATTTCATGTATCCCTATAATGCTCCAACTGTATTGTAGTTTTTACAATACAGTATTGTTTTTTGTGTGGTTTCTAAAATTATTCCTTAGTTTTCATTTACTGCGAACAGTTTTCTGTGGTCATTGTAAACGAGGCGCTCTAGGGTACAAACCGATTTGTTCAAGTTAGTACATAAAATGGGGATTGCATAACATGGATTTATTATGGGCTGCTGCCCTTCCAGGGGGAGGGGATAGGGCGAAGTGAGACCGGTTGCCAGCGAAGCCAAGAGGTGCACAGAAGTCCCTCTGTTACAAATATTGACACCTGGTGCACGATCGAATTGATTCCTCTACCTAGGGAGAGGGCGACGAAGCGACCCTTGCGGGCCGGCAGCAAAAACTGCAAGCATATGTGCCATCTGTCCACATTCGCCGGTCCACATTCAAACCTGAAAGGTGACAAGCGGGAGGACTGACAAATGAAGGGGAAGGAATCTGTGGAGAACAGAATCCACCCCAGCACTCACCTGCTGATAAGAGGAAACCACGGAAAAGCCACGTGAGAGTAGACGGTCGACGGGGATCGACCCCGGGACCTCCCGAACGCGAGTCGCACACGTTGCCACGGCGCCAGCTCGCTCGGTTGCATATTTCCTTATAGGTACAATGGAAATAAAGGAATGTACCAGGCTAAGGTGATAGTCAAAACATTTAAGAGCTTGCCTCTGTGTGATGGTATCGACCTTCCATTTTCTTTGCATGGCCAATGCATTAACAAAAAGCTGATGTGTTGCACTCACATGACTTTCTCTACTCTTGTACTAACCATTGTTACAAACTCTTATTCCTATATCTTCTTCCTGTTAGTTGAGATAAACATTTGTACAAATTATCTTATTGCTTATTTCCTTGTAGGTGCAAGGGGAATGTTAGAATACAGTAGGCTTTGTGCGATAGTCAAATCTTTTAAAGCTTTGAGATTCTGTTCTCTTTGCACACTTAACATGCAAAACAAATGAACAACGATGTTCCAATTCACGAAAGTTTTAAGTTTTCCAAAACTCACACACATTACAAGGAATACCTCCGAAATGGTTCACCCTACAAGAAAATTTATTGAGACATAAATTGTGTATTTTAGCAAGATCTACATTTTTGTATAGTATAATTTGGTCTATCTCTAACGGTTTACCAGTTATGCAAAAGCCGTCCAGAGTAAATACGACTACAAGGGCAATAGTCAGAAAATTCAAGATACACATTTCATTTGTCATCAAAATATCTCAAACATATGACATTTTAATCAAAATCGTTAAGAGCCATTTTCAAGAAAATCAAAGTTTTCGAAAAATTTTCCATGTAAAGGGTAGTTTAGGGTGGGGATATTTTCTTCAAAACTCCGTGTCATAGGTATTCTTGAAAGACATTAAACTTAAATACCAACTTTGGTTTTTAACCGACTTTTCGTTTTTGAGCTATGCTGTCCACAGGCTGACTGACAGACTGACAGACACACAGACACACACACGGACCTTTTTCTAAAAATGCTTTTTTTTGTATTCAGGGGGTCTCAAAACATATATTTCCGGTGAAATCTCGACATCGAATTTTTGGGTGGAATAGAATACTTCCCCTACTTACCAGTAGAGAAAGTAAAAAACGAGTAAGGACTTCCTTTTGAGAAAAGTATAGGTTTTAAAATTCGTAGCAAGCAATGTCATTTGGAGGAAGATGGTATTTGTTTACTGTAAAACTTTTAAGTATTCACTATTGTTAGTTCATTTTTCGTGCAAGTTTTAAAGCGATATTATATTTATTTCTTCAGCTTGATAAATGTCAGAGATTTTGATTTTCAAACCTTTATTGAATGAATAATAAGGAATAAAGCACTTGATTTTAGTTTGTCATTTAATGTATGAGCATTTCTAGTTTTTTCAAAGCCAGGTATCACATTAGCTCACTTCTGCGATACGACCCTCCCTCTGGGATGTGACACACGGCTCGCATCAAACGCTCCTTCAAGGACATAAACAACGACTCGCCTATTTTGTCGAGCATTTGATTGGCAATTGTTTTCATTCAGCTACTCTGTGACGGAGGTGGCACTTCCGGAGCACCAGCTTCAATCTCTCCTGAGACCAACGATATCAATAATGTATTTTATTGCACCATAACAAATTCGGTACACAAACATCTGATGTGTTGCACTCACATGACGTTCTCTACTCTCTTCTAACTATTCCCACAAACTCTTGTTCCCCTGTCTTCTACATGTTGGTCGAGATAAAGACTTGCAGAAATTATCTAAGTAGGTTCTTGTAGATGCAAGGGAAATGGGAATATTAGAATACAGTAGGCTTTGAGCGATAGTTAAGTGTTTTAAAGCTTTGAGTGTCGTTCTCTTTGCACGACTAATATATAAAAAACGAAAATGAATAATTTGTTTCCCAAAACTCACAGAATTAACAAGTAATATCTCCGAAATGGTTCATCTGCATTTATTTGGACATAAATTGTGTGTTTCAGCAACATCTACATTTATTGTACAGTAAGATTTGGTGTGGCCTCCGTAGCGCGCTTGCCTCTGGCGCGGAGGGCCAGGGTTCGATCCCCGGTACCAGCATGGGGATTTTATCCCCTCTGGGAGGTCTGGCACGGGGTGCACTCAGCCTCGTTAGGTCCCGGGGGACCAATTGAGGAGCTACTTGATGGAGAAGTAGCGGCCCCAGGTCTAGAAGACTGCATAACTGGCCGGGAGGGCTCGGGGCGCTGACCACGTCCCACCCTCGAGTACTGCACCTCACCAATGACCCCTGTAGTGGGCAGAGGTGGGGTCGCAGCGGCTGGGCGGTAGGCCTTGTCCCCTCGTGGGCTGTCGCGCCGGCGTTTAAGTTTAAGATTTGGTGTATCTCTTACGGTTTAGCAGTTATGCAAAAGTCATCCAGAGTCAGGGTTGCCAACATTTAAAAGTAAAATTATCGTACCAGCCACTCAAAATAATACATCATAAAGCAAACGCTACAACAATAAAAATATCAGTATAATACTTATGAAAATATAAGAGTAATGATGTTTATTATGTCCACTTGATGACCTCAACGAGTATTACAACTTTAGCACTTACGTTTCTCGCACTAATTGTTGTTGCACAAACAACATCCTTTTGGTGACTTGCAGATTTTAAGATCTACCACGTTCTTTCATAAGTTGAGACGACAAAATGAGTTCATTTACCGTATCTAGTGCCAATCTGTTTCTAACTTTGGTTTTTATTAAACCCAGTTTAGAAAAAAAAAACTCTTTCACAAGAAGTGCTTCTGTAGGGCAAGGAAACCTCTGATAATGCAAAGGCCGCTAGTTCTTTGAAATCAGTATTTCCACCAAGGTGACATGTTTAACTGCACTCCAGAAACTGTCAGGTTCAGGCATGTTCTTTATTTCACACGGAATATCACGTATTCCGAGTTTTCTACATTGATCGTCAATTTTCTGAACAGTGCCTTCTTCATTGAGATTATCAGACCTGGGCACACTGGCAATAAGGGGATAAAGAGTAGCAGGCTTAGTAGCTATGGGGTGGAGACAGACAATGAGGACAAAAGTGGTGTTATTTGTAATTAGTTTCACTTCGCTGGAGTGACAAACCAGTGAAAATTATATTTCGCCAATATCGAACTATCATACATCAAATTATCGTACACAACATCATTGACAACATCGTACAAACATTAAAATTATCGTATGCCCCCATAATTATCGTACGAGTTGGCAACCCTGTCCAGAGTAAACAAGACTACACGAATATATGCATTTCATTTAACATAAAATGGAATTTTAATCAAAATCGTTAGTGCCAATTTTGAGAAAATCAAAATTTTCACAAAATTTTCCAGGTAAAGGTTAGTTTAGGGTGGAGGAATTTTCTTGAAAATCTTCGAGTCGTATCCTTGGAAGATATTAACCTTAAATAACAGCTTTGATTTTTAACCGAATTTTCGTTTGTTGGGAAACTTAATGTCATACTGGCAACTTGGCCATGGTAGCCTAGCGGTTAGTGCAGCAGCTCGATAAGCGGAAGCTCCGTGGTTCAAATCCCGGCTATGGCATTGAATTTTTCAGTCTTGATTCCACCTCTTAAGCATAACAATTGGCATTCAAAGGAGGTGTTAATGAAATGTCATAAAGATGTCATTGGTTGTTATCTGCAATTGGTGTGCACATGATTGGTTGGTTTCAACCAAGTCACGTATGAGTGGAATAGTGGGAGAGGAGTTGATGTATAAACGTGTCCTTCTGAGAAGCAAAGGTCAGTGTTCGCCATAATGGAAACATGTCAATTTAAGTAAAGAAAATTAATAGTGCATGAGTAGAGTTTGTTGCCCACGTTATTAATAGGTTATAGGTGATGCAACACAGGCGGACATCTAGTGCACATCCACCTACATAAGTTCATTGTAGCTACCACAGCACAGGACAGTACGAGGGGGGGGGGGTGAAGGGTAGTACAGATGCTACGTGCGTCATTCTACAGACGCCGTCTGCAATCTCCTTCCCCGGTTTGTCTGTTACCAACCGCTTCAGTAAAACACTATGAGCAGAAAAAATCTGATGTGTTGCACTCACATGACTTTCTCTACTCTTGTACTAACCATTCTTATAAACTCTTCTTCCTATATCTTCTTCGTGTTAGTTAAGATAAACATGTGTACAAATTATCTTATTGTTTATTTCCTTGTAGGTGGAAGGGGAATGTTAGAATACAGTAGGCTTTGTGCGAAAGTCAAATCTTTTAAAGCTTTGAGATTCTGTTATCTTTGCACACTTAACATATAAAAAATGAACAACGATGATCCATTTCACGAAAGTTCTAAGTTTTCCGAAACTCACACACATAACAAGGTATATCTCCGAACTGGTTCACGCTACAAGAAAATTATTGAGACATAAATTGTGTATTTTACCAAGATCTACGTTTTTGTATAGTACGATTTGGTCTATCTCTAATGGTTTACGGGTTATGCAAAAGTCGTCCAGAGTAAATACGACTACAGGGGCTATAGACAGAAAATTAAGATATACATTTCATTTGTCATAAAAATATCTCAAATATAGGACATTTTAATCAAAATCGTTAGAACCATTTTCAAGAAAATCAAAATTTTCGAAAAATATGCCATGTAAAGGGTAGTTTAGGGTGGGGCCATTTTCTTCAAAATCTTCGTGTCACATCCTTGAAAGACATTAAACTTAAATACCAACTTTGGTTTTTAACCGACTTTTCGTTTTTGAGTTATGCTGCCCACAGACTGACACACAGACACACACACACACACACACACACACACACACACACACACACACACACACACACACACGGGCCTTTTTCTAAAAATGCTGTTTTTGGATTCAGGGGGCCTCAAAACATATATTCCCGGTAAAATATCGACATCGAATTTTTGGGTGGAATACAATACTTCCCCTACTTACCAGTAGAGAAAGTAATTATAGATTAGAATTCAGTTTTAAAAAGAAACAGAATTATTCAATTATATACAGTAGAAGATTCATACATAGGAGCATGTTGCATGCTAAGATTATCTTGGGGGCAGGGTTACTTGAAAATCTTCTTGTCGTATGTTTGAATGATACTATGACTCAATGACAACTTGTAGAAACTAGGAGGGGTTAGCACCTGGACCGAAAGGTGAACTTTTGTTCCTATGCTCCTGACGGGGCACCCCCGAGAGGACGGATGAGGCGAATGGTTCCAAAGGACGACCGGAAAGTTGCCACAATGGAGCAGAGAATAGGGTCCCTACATTTTCCCAGTTAGAAGCACCCCGGCGAAGGGTGGCTCAGCCCGTTACTGTCCCACCCCTTCGGGTTCGTACTCCCAAGGGCGAGCGGCACTCGGAAACCGGTTCTCCACCCCGTTAGGCTTCCACCATCCCATCGCTGGCTCGGAAAGCTTGCCTTGGCTTGCCTTCCAATCCAGGGATGAGATTTCCAAAGCGCATTCGAGCTAATGGCGCGATTCTCGCCGACGGTTCCAACCCTGAAAGAAACTTAAAAGAAAGGATGTAATGAGATGATTAATATAACGAAATGAAGAGACATGAAATTCGGAGGAAATGGAAGTCCTTCCCTTCATTCGTCTGAGACCCGTGGAAAATTCGATAAAAATCCATGGGTCAGGAAGTTGGAAATAGAACTGAAAAATTCAATGCCATAGCCGGGATTTGAACCACGGATCTTCCGCTTATCGAGCGGCTGCTTTAACCACTGTGCGTCGTACTGTCGTAATGGTAAGTTAACCATGGTAGCTTAGGAAACATATAACAAATCTATTTTTACAAATGTCTATCTCGATTAACATGCACTAGATAGAAAAAAAGATCTGATCTGTTGCACTCAATTGGAGTTTTTCTGCCCTTGCACGAACTATTCTTACAAACACTTATTTCTCTATCTACTTAATGTTAATCCCTTTGTACAAATCATCTTAATACTATTTTTCATCTAGGTACAAGGGTAAACTGATACTTCAATGCTTTAAGAGTGGTCGCAATATGAAATTCCGTTCCTTTTACATGTCTAAGAGATTAAAAAATCAATAGCACCATTTGAGAACTTCTATAAGTATTGCAAAATTCTGACAGCTAACAACAATACCTTCGAAATGGTTCACTCCACAAAAAGAGCGCGACATAAAATGTATATTTTAAAGAAGTTGGCATTTTTTGTATAGTAAGATTTGGTCTATCTCTTACAATTTAGCAGTTATGCATCAATAGTGCTGTAGCCAGAAAATTCTAAATATACATTTTATAGGCCATAAAATATCTTAAACATATGGCATTTCAATCAGAATCGTTAGTTATTTTTGAGAAAATCAAAATTCTCGCAAAAGTTTCCATGTAAAGCTTAGTTTATGCTGGAGGAATTTTCTTCAAAATCTTGTCGCATGCTTGAAAGATATTTCAATTTAATACTATGTTTGGTTTTTAACCAACTTTTCGTTTTTGAGTTACCTGTTCATAGACACACACACACACACACACACACACACACACACACACGTGGATCTTTTTCTAATAATGTGTTATTTTGAATTCAGGGGGCCTCAAAACATATAGTTTCGGTGTAATCTCGACATCAGTTTTTGGGCCAAATACAATACTCCTCCTACCTACTATACGTAGTAGAGAAAGAAATAGGATTTTATAAGAATAATTTGTTGATGAATAGGCGGGTTAAGAATCTACACTAATGCTGTATACAGCTGTTAGAGGTAGAGGCAGATATTTTGATGAATGATATACACTTATGGTCGTAATTGTGCCAAGGCTTGTCAGTATGGAGTATCCGTTTGTCTTCTTCTTGTTCACGTCCCAATACGTAACCTCCAGACCTATGTACCTTGAGATCATTGCAGACAGCATTTGAACTCAGTTCCAATCATTCGTTATCGCGAAGATTGCCCACTTTGCGTCATGCTTCTTGGTGGAAAAGGAATACATATAGCTTGTGTGTGCTACGCCTGCTTGGACGTACTAGCCAACCTGAAAATATACTACTCTTAATAAATAAAATTATAAGTGCTTGTTAATTGTACAGTCAACAAAATGTTACTGTCTTTTTGTAACTGATATGACAACTAATCTTTGTGTTTTCAGATGTGCTCATAAAAAAAAAAGCTCTAACAATTTTGATTAAAATACCATTTTGATAATTTTATGACAAACGAAATGTATATTTTGAATTTTCTGACTATAGCCCATGTAGTCGTATTTACCCTGGATGACTTTTGCATAACTGGTAAAGCGTAAGAGATAGACCAAATCTTACTAATAAAAATGCAGATCTCGTTAAAAGACGAGACGGGCAGTTATGTCGAAACGAATGTTCTGTTGAGTGAACCGTTTCGGAGATATTGCTTGTTATTTGTGTTTTGGAATGCTTAAACTTTTCTCAAATGGAAGATCGTTATTTAGTTTTTTATCTCTTGGTCATACAAAGAGGACAGAATTTATAGCGACAATTCTTAAAACATTTGACTACCGCTCAAAGCCTACTTTATTCTCCTTGTACCTACAATAAAATTAGCAATAAGATAACTTCTACAAATGTTTATCTCGATAACATGAAAAAGATATATGAATAGAAGTTTGTCGGATAGAATCCAAAGTTGGTATTTAAGTTTAATCCTTTCTAGGATGCGACACGAGAATTTTAAAGAAAATTGCTCCACCTTAAACATGGAAAATTTTTCAAAAATTTTGATTTTCCTGAAAATGACTGACGATTTTTATTAAAATGTCATATGTTTGAGATATTTTAATGAAATATGAAATATGTATCTTTAATTTTCTCTCTATAACCCAAGAAGTCCTGTTTACTCTGGATGACTTTTACAAAACTGGTAAGCCGTAAGAGATAGACCAAATCTTACTACACAAAAAATATACATCCTTCTAATACACACAATCTAAATCCCGATAATTTTTCTTGTAGAGTGAACCATTTTGGAGATATTCCTCGTTATTTGTGTAAGTTTTGGAGATCTTATACTTCTCTTTCTCTTTCTTTCTTTATGTTAAGAGAACGGAATATAAAAGCTTTAAAACATTTGACTATCGCTCAAAGCCTGCTGTATTCCCATATTCCCGTTGCACGTGCAAGAAAACGAGCAATGAGATGATTTCTGCAAATATTTATCTCAAGTAATACAAATAGAATAGAAGAATAAGAGTTTGTAATAATGGTTAGTACATGAGTAGAGAAAGTCATGTGAGTGCAACACATCAGATTTATTTATTAGCTTCTGTACTTCAAATTTGGTATGATGAATTCTGCATCATTTCACAGAAAACCAATGTTCGAAGCATCTTCCATAGAGGGATTTTTGGGTAAGTGATTTCTCTTAAAAATCTTCGTGTCAAATCCTTGAAAGATGGAGAAATTATAAATGAAGTTTGGTATGTAGTTAAGGGGTATGGATATGGTGAATTTTGTTTCATATCTTTCGCCCATTTTGGTATAAGTTTCACAGACAAAGTTAATCATAAATACACTAAAATTATTATTGAAAATAAAGCTGCAATTAGGTTTTAGGCTTTCTCATCTTGTTTAATTTCGATTTCAGATGGACTAATAACTGTCTACACGTATGCGACATTATCTCTAAAGGTTATTGATATAATATGCTGACAGTTTATCCACATTTGCAATAAAATAGGCTTTATTTTAACGAAAAAGGTGTTATGTATCAGGGATATTTGTTAACTATTTATTAATTTTAAGACCCTCATATTTCAATAAAAATCTAGGCATTGTATTGAAGAGTCATAACTCTATTTCTGGTAAAGAAAATGATTTTTGTTTTATCAGTTAATTGTTAAAATACCACAGAACATGTCTTTAAAAATTTAGATAATTATGTTAAATAATACGTATTCTAGATAATGGATAGGCTATTGACATTGGAGAGATAGGCATTTCGACTCTCCTTAAAGTTTCGTTTTTGACTTTTAAGGGAAATGTTACTCGCAGGTTATGTTTCACTCTGTCGAAGCAGTTTGAAATTATTCGCAAAACACTTATCTTTGAAGACAAATAGAAAAGTTACTTCAAAGTTCCAGTAAATATCGAGTTACATTTAATATAGGGAAAAAAGAAAATGACAAAGATAAATAAGTATGTGTATTGTGGATGAAGAAGGTGCAACAATCAGTGTTTTAAAACATGGAGTAATAAATGACTCTGCTGGTGGGTTTAATCAAATAACGGTTAGAAGCCAAGAGCTAGAAACCAGCAAGACTAGTAATCTGTTTTATACTCACATATATTTTGTTTCATTAAACTAGTTATTTATTCCATTAAAGTTGTCAGTCCTGTTGTATCAGTGCTATTTTTATAAATGGTGAATATTTAAAATGGAAAATACGTTATGTTCGTTTCTTAAAGACTAGTTTGGATCCGTTGTAACACCAGCAACCAGTCGGTATGCAGTACATCAAAGTGGTGATGAATAATTAGAAAATTCTACAAGCCTAGCCAACTCCTTTGAAGCTTTAAGCGAATACTGTAAATTAAAAGGGGCTTGAGTGTCAAAATAGAAGAAATTGGGATTTTCAGTTGAAAGGGATCCATATATCAAGTACAAATTCATTTCTGAAAAGGAGTTGTAACCATTAGTTTGGGGCAAGTAGTTTTTAAGACCGTCTCCGTAGATTTACGAAGGCAATCAATGACGCTTGTAGTGGACAGAGGTGGGGTATGCAGCGGCTGGGTGGCAAGCCTTGGCCCTTCATGGGCTGTTGCGCTGGGGTTTAGTTTTTCAGTTTAGTTTTTAAGACAACTGTAGATGTAATAATAAAGTATTTAAGTACAACTGTTCTGCACTTCATTGTGGTCAGACAACTTTGTAACCGTGTCCGTTGATAATGTTGAAGTGCTAAAAACAAGATAGAAGCGATCTGAAAGTGCTCTAAAAGAAAAACAGACCAAGGAATAGTGGGGAAACATAACCATTACCTTAATATACATTGCTAAATAATATTGAAAAAAAAAAAAGAAAGAAAACAAGA
This sequence comes from Tenodera sinensis, assembly GCA_030765045.1. Lineage (NCBI taxonomy): Eukaryota > Metazoa > Arthropoda > Insecta > Mantodea > Mantidae > Tenodera > Tenodera sinensis. The sequence goes on from CM060970.1 coordinate 123,564,142, forward strand.
GTCCAATCCAGTTTTTTCTCTCATTTTATAATTTTTTTTTCCAAAAAGCTTGCACAACACAGCTCTCTTTTACTGACGTTATAACACAGTCTTTAGTCCTTTGTGATATTATAAATATTAACAACAGTTTTCTTCCCGTAAAATTGACTCACTCCTTTCTTCACTTCATCTCTCAAACAGCTGGATTGGACGATACAATCATACGACACTCATTAACTGCTTTGCTTTCTTCCTTAGGACGCGATCGCACACACCAGCTGACAAACGCACACATACACACTAAAACTAAAAACTGACTGACTCCTCGACGACTCACGTCTGTAAGTAACTCCTCTGCTCGTTGCCTCGTCTCCTTACATAGCCAGGATGACGTAACACGAACCTTTCTCGAACTTCTACAAATATGCTGACCACTGGACACTTCTCGAATAACCTCGAAAGCCCCTTTAACATACCCCATTCGTTGTTACGTGTTCACAAACAGTCGCGCGAAGCAGCTTGACCTTGAGCTCGCTGGCCTGGTATATGTTGTGAATTAGCCCGGCCCCTGACAGTCCATTGTTGTGCGCCGCGGCCGGCATCACAATATTTTATGTACATAAAAGTCGGTGTGGGTTTGCGTGCATACAGATGTGTGTGTTTCTTATAGGCTTCTACGCCGTTGCATCGATTTTGACCAAATATGGAACATATCTACATATAGCTTATGACACAAGATGAAGTACAAAATTGCACTCTTCTCACAAACAATTGAAGCTTACGTAGTACATACAAAAGCTCTCGGGACCATCTAAATCTTTGTCAATGATAATAATGGTAAACCAACTATTACCAAAGTGGGAACAATTACATACGTTTTCACGACCTCAGGATATACCTAACAAGGGAATAGCGAGCTCGTATAACATTCGTTGATCCCTTGTATGACCTGATCATGGATTAGCAACAATCAAATTTTGACTTTAGTTTTGAATTGTGTGTTTTCTTTGCAGTTTGTCTATGTTGGTCACTGGTAATAAACAAGGATATGCTAACGTTATTCAAACTGCTATTATTAAGGTTCGGAGTTTTAGGTAAATCGTACATATTTTGTTTGGGGCCTTAAATTTTAATTGTTTTGGCACATATTTTTAAAATTTTTAGCATATAAATATTTGTTAAGTTTTTGACACCTAAATTGCGAGCCCTAGCTACTACTCCTCTCACAATCAGTGAGATTTTTGTCTATAAATAGCAACGAGTTAGCCCGAATACAACAACCTGCATCTCTAGCCCATTTGTTTGGACTGAAGCTGACGGCATACGATGGATACTCGTCTCAAAAACGTTCTTACCTGATCTGGATTAGCAGTTCAATTTGCTAAAGTACTGAAAATGTCAGTGGTGAACCTAGGTCTGAATCCTGGCTATAGTACTACTGAATGTGATAAACGGGTGGCCCCAAGTAAAATAAATGGCACAATATATGCCCTTCTCTCTCTCTCTATTATGTAGTGGTAGATAGAAAAGCCATTACATTCCACCCAAGAATTCGATACGAAAATTTCAGTGGATACATGCTTTCATGTCTACTAAGCAACATTCAGGGCATATCAAAAACGTTTAGGGAAGGTTCTCTTGCCTGTGAACAGCATAACCCAAAAATTAGAAGCCTGTTACAAAAATTTGTCATTTAAATTCAGTATGTTTCCAAGATACAGCACGAAGATTTTGAAGATAATACCCACCTCAAACTGCCCGACATATGGAAAAGGTTTCGAAAATTTTGACTTTCTCAAAAATGTTTATTTGATTTTGATTAAAGTAACACATACTTAAGATATTTTTTGTGCTTCATTAAATGGATATCTATTGTAGGAAAAGCTTTTAACGTACTCTTCATTTTGGGTGACCTTTTTTACTATACAAAAATATAGATCCCCTAAAAACATTCAAATTATGCCAATGCTGTTTTTTGTGAAGGTAAATGTTTTTTAGATCTTCCTTGTTATTAGAATTTTCTATATTTGAACGTTTCCCCGGTAATATACCCGAGAAGTGCTAATTAGAATCTCCTACTTTGTTTGAACTAATCAAACCTTATAGTTTTCTCAAATAAGTCATTATTTGGTTTTTCATGTCGGGTCATTCAAAGGGAATGAAATTTAAAACCATCACATAGCACCAGGTCTTAAAATATTTGACTGTCACTTAAACCTAGTGTATTTTCCTATTGCCTCTATACCTACTAGTAAAAAATATAATAAAATAATACATACAAACATTTATCTCGATTAACTTGAACTGATAGAAGAATAAGAATTTGTAAGAATAGTTTGTATAAGAGAGAAAAGAGAATGTCATATTTGTATTAGATTTAGTTTACAACTAGTTTACAATTACAAAGCATTTAAAGTCAGAGGTACTCACTCGAATACTGCGTTGGAAAGGGGAAAGGAAATAGTATAAACTGTTCAAGGAAGCAGCTTTCCTGGTAGATACATTGTCGAACTAGCAATAAACAATATCTCAAAATAATTGAAGACTCAAGGAAAATTTTGTAGAGTTCATTAAAGAGAAAATTACAAACTAATGAGGAATTACAGAATTTCACATTCGTCAAGTATGATGGAAGATATTACGTACTTCCTTATCTAATTATCAAGAATACTACCTCCATTACGAAAGCAAGAGATGCACATCTTGCTTCAACTAAACTTGAAAATTATAGTCCGGGCATTCCAGAAAGATTTCTCTGCAATTATATTGAGATTCGTATCATAGGTGACACTGTGAAAATGTAGGTACCGAAAAGAGCGTGTTTATTACAAACATTAGCATTAAAAATGAATCCAATGTAAATAACACCTGAAAGAACCGCTATAACCATGTCAAATAACTATAGTGACATATACAGAAAGTAAGTTCAGTAAAATGCAGAGGTATCGTGATTATTTAACGAAGCCTTCGTGACTTTCACATCATTCCCTCTCCAACACTGAGCAGCATTCATGCTACTGGCTGGACAGTTATACTGGGTGTCCCAAAAACACCCACAACAATTAGTATGTTGTACGGGACGGCTGACGGCTCACGGCTCACTAAATCGTTACTCATTAAGCTACAACGGTAGCTTGTTTCACGAGTCTGGGTGGATGCTCGTGTGTGTGTGTGTGTGTGTGTGTGTGTGTGTCTGTGGACAGTATAACTCAAAAACAAAAAGACAGTTAAAAGTCAAAGTTTGTATTTAAGCTTAATGTCTTTCAAGGATGCGACCCAAAGATTTTGAAGAACATTCTCCACCCTAAACTACCCTTTACATGAAACATTCTTCGAATATCTTGATTTTCTTGAAAATGGCTCTAACGATTTTGATTTAAAGGCCATATGTTTAAGATATTGTTATGACAAATGAAATGTATATATTGAATTTTCTGGCTATAGCCCCTGTAGTCGTATTTACTCTGGATGACTTTGGCATAACTGGTAAACTATAAGAGATACCTACAGCAAATCTTATACTATATAGAATATGTGATTTTGCTAAAATACACAATTTATGTCCAAGCACACTTTTTTGTAGAGTGAACCATTTCGGAGATATTCCTTGTTATGTGTGTGAGTTTTGGGGAACTTATACTCTGTCAAATGGAACATAATTATTCATTTTTTATGTTAACCGTGCAAAGAGAACGTAATTTGAAAGCTTTAAAATATTTGGCTATGGCTCAAAGTGTATTGTATTCCCATATTCTTGTTGTACCTACAAGAAGATAAACAGTAAGATAATCCCACATAGCACGAAGAAGATACAGGAATAAGAATTTGTAGGAATGGTTAGTACAAGACTAGAGAAAGTCATGTGAGTGTAACACAGATCTATATTTACTGTAAAGCTTTAGACTTTTTTGTGGTTTTAAGGACAAAGTTAAGGCTTTTCTTATAATACAGAATCGTTTAACCTAATAAAAGCTACTTATTACAAGCAACATTTTCAAACTTTTCCATAATAGGCATTAAGAATTTTGAGATCAATCTAAAGGAAATCAGAACGTAGCTTTTCTACGAGGCCAGGTTTATCTATTCTCCCCAATTTTTTCCTTGTCCACATTACAGCGCCACGTCTCTAGCGTCGTATTGCAACTGTCGGCAGTTCATTGGTCAGTAGTTATGCCTTACGAGATCCAGTAAGACTTAGAGATGCTCCCAAACAGTGAATTTAAGTTTGTTTTGTGTACTATATAGTATGTCAGCTTCCTTCTCTGGCTACAAGATGTTTACAAGTGGGTCACATCAAAGATCCACGTGCAGATATTGAATAAACACATTCATGTTGATAGCATTTCGGGTGCGTATAGTTAACACAATGTTCAGGGACTTCTAATGGAACTTCAGAGTATTCAAATAGTGCAAGACTCATGACATCGTTTCCATACAATCTAAAGGAAAGAACAATGTTCAGCCCTGCTTTGACCATTCAAGTGATATGCTCAAAATATTTGGAATGAATAGGTAGCCATCAAGTAATGAACTCAAATTATATACAAGAAGGATGTTCAATAAAGACTGGTACTGAATTCCTTTTTCTTTACCTTAAGGGCCTGCAACATCGGTCCATGCCCCATTGAGCTATAAACTCTAATGGCTAACTACTGAAAATTTCTCAGCGAACTGTCAATCAACTGTCAGTTGATTGTTGGCAGCCTTTGAGATTGAATGTTTCACAATCGCCGCTAAACATTGACAAGTGTACTTTGACAAGAAGGTTGATATAGGTTTTTAAATGTCGGACTATTAATTTTGAAGAAGGGAATATCAGCAGCTAAAAATGCATGGCACAAGTCATAGGAAAATTCAGTAACCCTACTTCCTAAACACTCTACTAGCTGTTTTTGAACAGGTTCTTTGTTTGCAAATTTTTTGATTAAATTCTCCTTATGCTTTGCTGGTCTATGTGCTGAACTGTTTGAAATCTTTTCTCACTTCCTACATTTTTCTCACACGCTCCACAAAACAGTGCCCTATTATCTGTAGATATTAAATCACTCGAAAACTCTTTCTGTAAATTAATTAATCTAGCACTCGAAGTTCGTTTTATTTTCGGCATTTGAAGAGCTTGTTAACATTTTATGCGCCTAATTTAATTTGGTGGGAACCAGTTCACAACACTATTACGTTTGAAGACCACGACGCGGTGGGCATACAAGCGTTGCTATAATCGTGCTGCTCAAAACGTTGACCTGCACTTTACCTTTGTTAATATAAACCTCTCAGATAACGCACTGATTATTCTTTACACACATACATATAATGAAAGGATGCAAACAGGGGATTCACTTCATGACAACATGACTCAACATTAGTTCTCGCCACCTCGCGAGCTGTATCATGTGCAAAACTACCAATATGAAAAATATTATCCAGATGGAAAAAAATAATAAAAAACCATAAAAACCATTAAAATATGCGATATAGGGGCTATAATATTGAAATATTATGCATTTATCAAAAACCAAGTAAATATGCAGTTATATGCACCATAAAATCATGCCCAAATAACTGAAAATTCCATAATTCGTGCACATAATGTAAAAGCATACATGTGTAACCGCTATGAAAAAACATGCAAATGCATGAACTTCCTAGCCCTATTGATGAGGTATCCAAGGTAGAAAACTCAATACGATTCAGAACCAGAAGAATTGTCAGAAACATCAGATCCGAGGTTTAGACGATATGAGTATTCCAATATTTATCTCCACTGATGGAAATTCCCCTGATGTTCAAATGTACGAATTCTGCTATACTTCACAGAACAGGGATTGTGCTTGTATTTACGTTTAAATCTCCCAGAGCAATCAGGCCTTAATATGATTTGATTACTTCGCTTAAAATCGAGGGTGGTCTCTGTCAAACAATCGTCAACCCCTCAACATAAGCTATGTGTGTAGTGTTTTACTGCTTGAGTGCTTTCTTAAAAAGGAACGTAATGTTATTCGTGTACCCATAGAAGGAATACTGCTTTGAATGGACTCAACGTTTGTTCTCGCATGGTTGCGTCCAACAAGGTAAACAGTTGTCAACTGAGTAGCAGAAATACAAGAAATCGTTTCCACGAATTATTGACATGTTAACCCTGAAGACAACCCGGTTAGTTAGGAGTCAAGGGTAAACAGACCGAGAGGTCTTTGGAGTGTAGCGTGGCAAGTAGGTCAGAGTAGCTCTTTGCAGTTCCAACGTGACCCCTGGGAGGCAGGGATGAGGGTGAGACCGGAAAGTGCACTAATGGAGTGCATGCTGACATCGGTTATTACTGCCTAATCGTCGTCATAATGCAGACAGCTCCCAAGGTGACCGATCAACATGATCTTCCAGCAGATTTAACAAGCACCAGAGAGGTATATTCGAAAGGGAATTTTTACCTTCCTGCCCACCTTCTGTAATTTTTTAAGTTTTGTCTTTTAATTTTTTGACTAAAGGCATGCAGTTAATAATTATTGTCAATTATTGTTTTACTCCTGAATTGCGTATTTGTTTAAAATTTTTCATTGTTGGTTTTTTTGAGAAACAAATGTCAAGGTGGTCATAAAGTACTATTCCATGCATCGGTATAGTGTAATTAATGTAAAAAAGTAAAGAATTAGTGGTTAAATGATGTTAAACATTACCTTTATAAGCATGTAATCCCTAAATTAATATTGTAATTTTTTGTTCTTTTAATATTGTAATCAATAATTGTAAAATGAAATGAAAGAGGTATTCAAGACTCGGTCAAAATATAAGAATCCGAGTCATTTAAGAATGGGGAGTCCCGTAGTCTGCGGTTGCGCAGGATAGAAGGCTTTTTTTAATAAGTATGACAGAATATAATACCCAATTTCAAAGTAAACTTACTTCAAAATTGCTGAGATATTTTTTTACCAACGATGGTCGCCTCTGTTGGCAGTATAGCTCTGCAATAGGGATTGGCATACTATCTAATGTAATTCATGTAAAAATATTAATAGAGGGTCGTTCAGAAAGTAACCTCCGGTTGATTGCAAAAAATTCACCAAGTTAAATAAAAATATTTTAATATATACATCTTACAACTACATCTTTGCACTATTTTTCTACATAGTCTCCATAACGATTGAGGCACTTATCGTATCTGTTCACAAGCTTTGAAATTCCTTCTGCATAAAAATCACCCGCTTGTGCCTGGAGCCAGCCTGTGACCGCATCTTTGAGCTCTTCGTCGTCATCAAACCGCTGGGACCCGAGCCATTTCTTCATGTGCATGAAGAGGTGATAATCGCTTGGCGCCAGATCTGGGCTGTAAGGTGGATGGTTCACAACGTCCCACTTGAAGGACTCAAGAAGGGCTGTTGTTCTGCGAGCAGAGTGAGGACGGGCGTTATCGTGCAAAAAAACGATACCGGAAGTCAGCATACCACGGCGTTTGTTCTGTATAGCCCGTCGTAATTTTTTTAGTGTTTTACAGTACACGTCTTGATTCATGGTCGTCCCACGTTCCATGAATTCAACCAACAACACCCCTTTTGCATCCCAAAACACCGTTGCCATCAATTTTCGGGCAGAAAATAGTACTCCCCAATTACTTCATTTGGCATGAGGCAAGTTATGCAAGTTACACATCGCCCTGTATAGTCTCAAGGGCACTAATACCACGTGTAGCATCAGTGGTAGAGTGCATACCTATGTTTATGCAAGTATCCTTCATCATAGTGCAATCAAGAAGGTATTCTTGAACTTGCAAAATAATTGGTAAATTAAGTGTTTGCATTTTACAGAAACAAGCAAACATAATTAACTCCAATAACAATTAACAATAATTAGAAAAGATACAAATGTCCTCGATGAATACAAATCAACACACTGGTGGTGGCTACCGTCAAAGATAAGGTTGGTATTCCATGTTACGGTTTCAAGCACGTTTTTGTACGTAATCGCTGACTGCCAGCTGATGAATTATTAGCATGAGATAAATAACGTGTATGTGCAACGTAGATACTCTACAGAAGAATGTGTGCTTCTAGTGGAAAACGTTTTCCTAGATGTGGAATTTATACTAAAGGAAGTGAAAGAAAATTTCGTTGCTAAGCTCACTAGCTCAAATCTAGTCTGTGGATTGATACACATTGAGAGGCAAGTTCCGTGCATGAAGCTGCGAGGAGTGGTGGACCGAGTGTTAAAGATATATGACTAAAAATGTGAAATTCTCAACTAATAATGTTAACTTTTTTTAATTTATACCATAGAAGTAATACAATAAAAACATGTCACAACTTAAATTTCACCTATTTTGCTCTTACAACACAGTTCTGAAAACAAAATCTCTTAGCTCTGAAAACAGTGTAGATGTGGTAAACATAATTTTAGATAGGAACCCTGTCTTACGGAGAGGGAGAAACTGAGTTCAAAGAACTAAGGAAGCAAACCCCTACAGAAAAGCATGCCTGTCGAAAAGACATTAATGTGACAGCCCCACTAATGGACTATAGGTCGGTAACCTGTATTGGAGACATTATTCTCTACTCGATGAAAGTCTGGGAATCCAAAAAAATGAAAATAGACCAAAATAGATTGAAAGTTTGAGACAAAGAAATAAAAACAGCAATCAATAATAAAAAGAAGCTTATTTAAAATGGCTTAATGCAGAGATCATTAATGACTGAATAGAATACAAACATAAAAGAGAATTAGAGAATTATCTAGAAAATTACAGAATGAAGGATGGGAAAACTTTGTAAGAATATAGAAAGAGAAGTCACCGAAGCAAAAAGATATGGTTATAACCATTCCAACAATTAAAAAAGACTGTACAGATAAATTAGCTATAAATGGAATTACAGAAGAAGGACACAATATTTCCTACAATTATTATATAAAAGTGAAGAAGAAATAAAACTCTTAAAGAAAATGTACCGGAAAGCAGGTGGAATAGATGATATACCCATGGAACTTCAGAAATTTGGAGGAAAACCATTTAATATTAGATTGGTACAAATTTTAATGCTGTTTGGGCACATAGAACGATACCTAATGATTGGAAAATTTCTTTAATCATTCGTATCGATAAAAATCTTATGTGTTGCACTCACATGACTTTCTCTACTCTTGTACTAACCATTCTTACAAACTCTTATTACTATATCTTCTTTCGTGTTAGTTGAGACAAACATTTGTACAAATTATCTTATTGCTTATTTCCTTGTAGGTGCAAGGGGAATGTTAGAATACACTAGGCTTTGTGCGATAGTAAAATCTTTTTGAACTTTCAGATTCCATTCTCTTTGCACGATTAACATATAAAAAATGAATGTTGTTGCATTTCGCTAAAGTTCCAAGTTTTCCGAAACACACACATAACAAGGAATATCTCCGAAATGGTTCAACCTACAAGAAAATTTATTCAGACATAAATTGTGTATTTTACCAAGATCTACATTTTTGTACACTATGATTTGGTCTATCTCTAACGGTTTACCAGTTATGCAAAAGTCCAGAGTAAATACGACTACAGGGGCTATAGTCAGAAAATTCAAGATATACATTTCATTTGTCATCAAAATATCTCAAACATATGACATTTTAATAAAAATCGTTAAAGCCATTTTCAAGAAAATCAAAATTTTCTAAAAATTTTCCATTTAAAGGGTAGTTTAGGTTGCGGCTATTTTCTTCAAAATCTTCGTGTCGCGTCCTTGAAAGACATTAAACTTAAATACCAAGTTTGATTTCTAACCGAGTTTTCGCTTTTGAGTTATGCTGTCCTCAGACTGACAGACACACACAGACACACACACGGACCTTTTTCTAAAAATGCTTTTTTTGGATTCAGGGGGCCTCAAAACACATATTTCCGGTGAAATATCGACATCGAATTTTTGGGTGGAATACAATACTTCCCCTACTTACCAGTAGAGAAAGTAAAAAGGGGGAAAAGTTCAATGTTCAAATTATAGAGGAAAATCACTTTCGACAACAGCATCGAAAATATATGCATCTATTTTAAAAGATTTCAGGAGATAAACATTGGATAAGAATTATGAGGTTTCCGGACTGGGCGTTCATGTATGGATGCCATATTTGTATAGAAAGATTTCAAATCCCAAATAATTTAATAAATTCAATCAAAGGTTCATGTGAGGTCACATTATTAAACTAAACTATGGATCGTGGGAAAATAACAGACTAGTTTGAAGTTAACCAAGGCCTACGACAAGGATGCAGACTCTCCGCCATATTGTTTATTTTATATCTAAATTAAATTATATACGAATGGAAAAAAATTAGCTCTTTAGGAATAAAAATAAACAGTGGAAATCAACTACAGACAATGTTCGCAGATGATGAAGTACTTCTAGAAGAGAATGAAGATGACTTACAGAGATCAATGTTCAAACTACAGAACATCTTAGAAAAATCTGATGTGTTGAACTCACACGACTTTTCCTACTCTTTTACTAACCATTATTACAAACTTTTCGCGATAGTTGACATAAACATTTGCAGAAGTCATCTTAGTGCTCGTTTTCTTGCAGGTGCAAGGGGAATATGACTATACAGTAGACTTTGAGGAATAGTAAACTCTTTTAAAGCTTCGTTCCATTTGACAGAACTGTAAGTTCTCCAGGACTTATACAATAACAAGGAGTATCTCCGAAATGGTTCACTCAAAGAAAAATATTTGTACATAAGTTGTGGTTTAGCGAGATCCATATTTTTTGTGCATTAAGATTTTGTCTACCCCTTACGGCTTATGGGTTATTTAAAAGTCACCCAGAGTAAACAGGACTACATGGAGTATAGCTAGAAAATTCAAAATATAATTTCATTTGTCAACAACATATCTCAAATATTGGGCATTTTAATCAAAATCGTTAGAGCCATTTTCAAGAAAACTAAAATTTTCCGAACATTTTCCATGTAAAGGGTAGTTTAGGTGGAAGCAATTTTCTTCAAAATCTTCGCGTCAAATCCCTGAAAAACATTAGACTTAAATACCAACTGTGGCTTTTAACCAACTTTTCGTTTTTGAGTTATGCTGTCCGCAGACTGACTGGGAAACATACAGAAAACACAAACACACACACACGCACACACGTACGCACGCACACACACACACACACACACACACACACACACGGCCCGTTTTCTAGAAATGCTTTTTCTTTTTTGGATTCAGGGGCCTCATATATAATTCCGGTGAAACCTCGACATCGAATTTTTGGGTGGAATACAATACTTCCCCTACTTACCAGTAGAGAAAGTAATAAACTAACATAGAGTAGAGGTGAAGCGTTGGTCTTCTGGGGAATTTTGTTTCATGCGGTGTCAGATAAAGGCTGGGATGCTCCAATCAGCGAATTACTTATGGGATAGTTTTCTAATCCATTATATAGTGCTACAATGTTTGTGAGTTGGCTTGAGGTAATAAGACGATCATTAGATTTAATGACAAGTGAACAAAATAGATAAATTACAAAGTGATAAGCCTGCTGCTGTTTTTTTTCGTATGGTAAATATTTTTGGAACAGGACAGGAAAGTAATGATACCTAAAATTAATGTTGTGGTGGATGAACTATTTCCATTTAAGGGATATTATGGAATTGTGGAACATATTCAACAACAAAAAAGCCTAGAAGGTATGGAATCAAAATGTTCTGGTTGTGCGAAGTCGAAACTGGTTATGCAATTGTGTACCTATACAGGAAGTGGAACAAGTGAACCATCCCAGAAGAATGTGGCTCTTGCTACAGTGAAGACTCTGGTAGGAGATGTTGCTAGCACAGTATACCTGTAGCTAACTGTTTAACAAGTCTACCATTGGAAGAACATCTCTTGAGAAAAAACCTAACTGTTGTAGGAATGAAGAGGATGAAAAAGGGAAATTCCAAAAGACATAGAACAAAATAAAAGTAGACAAATAAGTTCAAGTCTATTTGCATTCACGAAAGACATGATAATGGTTAGTTTTTCGCCGAAGAAAAACAAGTGAGTTATCCTTCTATGAACAACATCCAAAACAGATTAATTGTGAAATTGTATAACCAAACTAAGGGTGGTGTGGATATTATGCATCAGCTATTGCGCAAGTAAATGCTCACCCTTTGCTCTGGTGCAACATAATGGACGTAAGCACCCTAAATGCCTTTTATTCTTTACACAACACAATATTCCATTATCACGAAGGACTTTTACACAAGAGGAGAGTTTTCACCAAGGAACTTTCATTGCAGTTGATGCAACCGTTTGAGACCACAAGATTCTTAAATCTCTTTCTACAGAAATCCATATACCTGGATATGGAGAAATTCATTACTATCCATCAAACAGAATGCGGCAGTAGTGGATTGCTAGAAGAGAAGGTGCGCTTTGTGTCCTACTTCAAAGATAGAACAACAAAGACTGTGCTGCAAGTGCACAGAAACATGTGCATATCTGTGTGGAGTGCAACAGTCGTAAAAATTAATATATCTCTTGCCTGTTTTTGTTCTTTAATGCCGTATTCATCAAAGTTAACAGATTGTCAAAAAATATGATGGCATAGGTTTCATATTTCAGTTTGTAATTCATTCAAAACATATGCATGTTAAAAGATATACTTTTTGGAATGTAATAACACTAAAAAGTGATCATATTTGTCTAATATTGTACTGATAAACACTTAAAATATTTGTGCATGATAACATCTAAAAATACTTATTTTCATTTAAAATCTATTATTATATATAACGAGTCAAATGGATCCAGGATATGAAATGTGCAAAAAATATAGTTCATGCATAGAAGGGTTAAGGTAACCCATCTGTGAAATTAGAAAAATTATTATGAGTTTGAACTTTATATCTTGAATAGTTTATCTTTAATATATATATTAAATTTTTGTAAGCTTATGTGAAAAATGCTCCTCGGTGCATACTTTTCAACAAAGAACATTCCAACTTCTACAGCTAATCAATGACATACAGTGCTACAACATTTGGCTGGTGTTTTCTTTAGTAATTTATTTTGTTTGGGGAAAAAAATTGAAAATTGCATAATCCAATTTCTGAGAATTTTACCAATTTTACAAATTCCTTTTTGAAATAAAAACTTTTGTATTAAGATACAGCAAAAATTTAGAGCCACGTTTTAATTCTTATACTTTGAACAATGTGTGTGCCAAGTTTCAAGAAAGTATCTGCAAAACTATGCACCAAGGAGCATTTTGTACATAATCATGTGTCAGGAAGTCATAAGCGGAGAAAAATGGAGTTAAAGTTTAGCAACTATATAATACAATTGTACTTGATTAAAACTGGCCTGCACCATATGTGGGACCCTCAGAGATCCTTTTAGCTGTTTTTTTCAAATTTCAGTCACTTCCTAGGAGTTCTGTACCCCCTTTTTGATTGCCTAGCACTGTCCTTCAGACGACACTTACCCTAATTTTACTTAATTTCTCCCCAATTTCATTGAAATTTCTACCCTGAACCTCATACTTTACATGCTGTGAAGCTTCACAACCCATAATATATTCACCAATTTCAGATATTACACCAGTTTCTGTTTTCTTTTTTGAAACAATTTTTTCGGACATTTCTTCACTATTTCTTCACAAAGCACCATTAGGTTAACACATTTTCCCTCTAGATAAACCAAAGAACTTTGGAATTTTCCCAACAGATAGCTCTCATACAGATGATTCTCAGGTTAGCCAACATGTTTCAGCTAATTTGTCACAAGAAACCCCGTAATTCAAACTCAAACTGAACAGATATTGAGTCGGAAAAGCATTGCAAGCACTTCGAGTGCACTCTACTTACCTTGCTTGGAGTGTTTCTGGGCAATTAAACTGACACCACCTGCCACAGGGCCATTTAAATCCCTCGGTGAAGTCATTTAAAGGGCGCAGATGAGTAAACAAAAGCATACAAATGAAAGTCAAAGGTTTAAACTTATTTATGATATAAAAAGCCAAAAATGAAAAATTGTCATTTTGCCCATTTTTCACAGATGGTTACCTAAATCACAATACTCGTATTGTTAAAGTTTTCAACCTTTGAAACTGGTAGGCCTTAAAAGTACGCAATATAGTAGGGTAGGTTAGGGTGGTAGATGTGAATACGGGATAATTCATTTAATTGCAATGTCAACATAGCCGAAAAGGTTATAAAATCTTATCTCCCAAAAATATATATTTCGTTTCTACACCATTTTGTCACCTTTATAGATCTTATTCTTGTTAACTATTTAGAATGAGGAGGAGTGCTGCATCCTTGCGCCGTGGGCTAAACCAACTAATGAAATGGCAATGGGTTCACCCAACGATAAAAAATGTGACAGACGCAAGCTGCAGTGAGACTTTCTTTGGCACTCTTTGTACGTGGTACAGAAAAATAATAATGGTCAAGTCAGCATCAACAAGTGACACCATTTTGGCATCGCCGTCGATATTTCATCGAAAAATATGTTTTGAGGCCCCCTGAATCGAAAACAGTAGCTTTTCACAAGCTGCATTATGTGTTTGTCTGTGAACAGCATAACTAAAAAAGAAAAGTCTATTAAAAACTAAAGTTGGTATTTATATTTAATATCTTTGAAGGATACAACACAAAAATTGGGTAGAAAATTCCTCCACCCTAAGCTACCCGTAACATGGAAATTTTTGATTTTCTTAAAAATGTCTTTAACGATTTTGGCTAAAATGCCATGTTTGAGATATTTGTATGGTATATGAACGGTATATATTGAATTTTCTGGCTATAGCCTACTCTTGATGAGTTTAAATAAGTGGCAAACCATAAGAGATCAAATCTTACTCTAGAAAAACTGTAAATCTCCTTAAAACACACAAGTTATGTCCAGATGGACTTTTTTTTGGAGTGAACCTCTTCGGAGATAATCCTTGTTATTTGTGTGAGTTTTGTAATACTCCGTTAAATGCGTTATTCATTTGTTTATGCCTTGGCTGTGCAAAGGGAACGGAATTTTAAAGCCGTCATATAACAACCAACTTTAAAAGATTTGATTATAGCTCAAGGCCCACTGTATTCTCATATTCCCATTGTACCTACAAGGAATTATGTCATAAGATAATTTTCGCAAATGTTTACCTCAACTAACATGAAGAAAATAGAGGAATAAGAGATTAAAAGAGTAGAGAAAGTCATGTGAGTGCAACACATCAGCTTTTTTTTAATTAGTGGAAACGCTACATTTCCATGATGTGGCACGTGTTAATGCCTTACAGTATCAACAACATACATTGCTGCAGATCTATTAGGAGAGATAATATTTGCAGTTTAATGGGGGTTTACGGTTGCTCTAAGTGTGGCACAATCTTTACAGGAGAATCGTTTGGCTGGGCCTGGCCGGGAGAATGTTAATTTAATTCTCTTGTCGTCTGATGTCCTTCTGAACATTCGATTCACAGATATTACCTTGTCGTGCAGTCCACACAGTGGAAAGAAGACCAGTTCCTGTGGAACTAGTTTGGTTCCATTCGAAACAAAACTTTAAAATATGAAACAAAAAGACATTTCGACAAGCAAGTCATGTAGGTGCATGGTTGTAAATTTGACTGAGTAACACACCAGCCAAGTAACGTACAAAATGCATTTCGCTAGAAGCCATACTTTGTTGCGGTGATTGCTATTGGAGGAAAAAATAAAAGTATTGTAAGAAGGCGGACCAGTTTCAGCAGAACTTGTTCAGTTTGATGTGAAGAATGGCAGACTTAAAACATGTAGCAAAAACTGACCAGGACAAGAGACTTGCAATAAATTTCTCTCCACTAAGGGATTGTAAGGCCGGCAACAAAGTATTTCTTTGTACTGGTGTTCCAAGACTCCAAGGACGGCAACTATGTAATATACCTCCGTCCCTGAAACTTTACTTTGTGCAACTGTTGCAATGCGTGTTCTGGCTACAGGATAAGAACTCCGTTATTATTATTATTATTATTATTATTATTATTATTATTATTATTATTATTATTATTATTATTATTATTATTATTATTATTATTATTATTATTATTATTATTATTATTATTATTATTATTATTATTATTATTATTATTATTATTATTATTATTATTATTATTATTATTATTATTATTATTATTATTATTATTATTATTATTATTATTATTATTATTTATTATTTATTATTGTTATTGTTATTATTTATTATTATTTATTATTTATTATTGTTATTGTTATTATTGTTATTATTGTTATTATTATTGTTATTATTGTTATTATTATTGTTATTATTGTTGTTATTATTGTTATTATTATGATTATTATTATTATCATTATCATTAATATAATTATTTATTATTAATTATTATTATTAGTTATTATTATTATTATTATTATTATTATTATTATTATTATTATTATTATTATTATTATTATTATTATTATTATCATCGTTATCGTCGTTGTTATTGTTATTATTATGATTATTATTATTGTTATTGCCATTATTATGATTATTGCTATTATTATGATTATTGCTATTATTATTATTATTATTATTATTATTATTATTATTATTATTATTATTATTATTATTATTATTATTATTATTATTATTATTATGATCACCATCATTATCATTATCATTATCATTAATATAATTATTATTGTTATTGTTATTATTGTTATTGTTATTATTGTTATTGTTATTATTATTGTTATTGTTATTGTTATTATTATTGTTATTATTATTGTTATTATTGATATTATTATGATTATTATTACTATGATTATTATTATTATTACTATGATTATTATTACTATTACTACTAACTACTATTATTATCGTTATCGTTGTTATTGTTATTATGATTATTATTATTACGATTATTACTATTATTGTTATTATGATCACCATCATTATCATTATTATTATTTATTTATTATTATTTATTTATTATTAGTGTAATTATTATTAGTGTTCCTGTTGTTATTGTTAGTATTATTGCTATTATTATTGTTATTATTACTACTACTACTGATACTACTACTACTACTGCTACTGCTACTGCTACTGCTACTGCTACTGCTACTGCTACTGCTACTGCTACTGCTACTGCTACTGCTACTGCTACTGCTACTGCTACTGCTACTGCTACTGCTACTGCTACTGCTACTGCTACTGCTACTGCTACTGCTACTGCTACTGCTACTGCTACTGCTACTGCTACTGCTACTGCTACTGCTACTGCTACTGCTACTGCTACTGCTACTGCTACTGCTACTGCTACTGCTACTGCTACTGCTACTGCTACTGCTACTGCTACTGCTTGTGCTACTGCTACTGCTACTGCTACTGCTACTGCTACTGCTACTGCTACTGCTACTGCTACTGCTACTGCTACTGCTACTGCTACTGCTACTGCTACTGCTACTGCTACTGCTACTGCTACTGCTACTGCTACTGCTACTGCTACTGCTACTGCTACTGCTACTGCTACTGCTACTGCTACTGCTACTGCTACTGCTACTGCTACTGCTACTGCTACTGCTACTGCTACTGCTACTGCTACTGCTACTGCTACTGCTACTGCTACTGCTACTGCTACTGCTACTGCTACTGCTACTGCTACTGCTACTGCTACTGCTACTGCTACTGCTACTGCTACTGCTACTGCTACTGCTACTGCTACTGCTACTGCTACTGCTACTGCTACTGCTACTGCTACTGCTACTGCTACTGCTACTGCTACTGCTACTGCTACTGCTACTGCTACTGCTACTGCTACTATTCATCCACACTGATTCTCAGGCCTTCAATAGAATTTGTTCACTCCATTTAATTTTGGACAGCCTAAATATTTATTTCCCTCATGATTTAAGAATATGTTCATATGACAGAGAGTTCGAAATACTGAACTACTAATGAAGTACATTTTAAAAATTATAGCACAGATATGCAAAAGGCTACTTGCTTGCATTTTGCCCTAATAGTTCGGAGATTACGAGGTTGGTAGCGAAGCGTAGCTTTCCATACACGTTGCACACATTCTTTCCATTGTAGCTGATATTTATTTATGAAATGCACAATGGGCTGTTGCTGCAGTTCCTTCATTATGTCTTCATTTGTTTTATGGCCCCAACGGGTATATGCTGCAGTTGCTCTTATGAATCTCATCTACCAGGTTGTTACTCCGTTAATATCTACGTTTCTTCTGGTCTATGCCTCACTGCCATTACTCAGCACGGTCTTAACAAGGGTTTGTATGTCTTTCAGCTAAGTGGGTTGCGCTATTCTGTTAATAAAACTCGTCTTCAACTTCAACTTCAACTTCATCAAAAAGTTATAGGATAAATGCGAGGTGTTTGAAGTCAGTTATACTTCCAACTAATTTATTATTTAAACAGAATTTCCTCAGAATGGTAATGATCAGAAAAATACATTTTTTTCTTCAATGTTAATATGTATATGTATGATTTTACACTTAAATTACTTAAATGGTGTACTGAATATTGGAAATCATCTATGTAGGTGCCACAAGAACTAGGTTATCTGTAAACAATAAAGCATCAAGGTTTTTGTCATCCATGGTATAGATGCAGAATGCTAATTACTATATAGCGTTTCACTCTTAGAAAACAGTATGGAGTTAAATGGGACATCTCTGTCTCTATCTAGCGCATACAAGTTGTCATTAGCCGCGTCCTTTTCTAACCTCACACAGTTGTCAGATTCCTAATAGCATGGTATAAATATTCATTTGTTATAAATTTCAGATTTGAATACATTATCCTATGCAGAATTTTTTTCTCTATCAGGTTATATCCTTTTCAGAGTCATTATATATTTCTATAGGCCCAAATTTCTTCAGAAAACGTTTTTTATTTAATACAAGTCCGATATTTGCTGTTTCTATACTCATCACGCACTAACTAACAAACTAACTGGTAGAATGCATCTATATTTTTTCTTAGGTAGAGTAAACCATAGTGCTACTACCTGCCTACTTTGAATTCTCTATGTTTACCCAGTTAAGTGTTATAATTTTTTTAAATTAAATGTTTTCGGAAAATTTTATATCTGTGCACTGCAAAAGTTACGCAGTGTGAAACCTTTTTCTTATTGAGTTTACATCAGGGAACCAGCGAGAACAAATGTTGAGGAAGGTTGGAGAAAGTTTTTAAAATAAACCAAAAGGCAGTAACCTCTTTCTTTTATCCAGTAAGGCAAACAAAAGGTATTCATCTATTCAGCGTCAGGCCTGACACAGAAGATAGTATAAGGAGCAGCACTAACATTAGTTCGAAAGAAACCGTGTGTGTAACTGTGAGCTGTTATTGCGTTATTTGTTTAATATTTTTGTAAATATTTGTAGTTATGGAGGGGGAAGCTAGGAAGAGACGATATATTGGTAAATCAAGAAGTAAGGAACGCCAAATAATTATGAATGTGTTAGATTATTTTTGAAGCAAAATGCGTGTAAGGCAGTAAAAGAAACAGCTAAGGCTATCGGGTGTTCAGAAGCAGTAGTGTGTATGATTAAAAAGGAACTAATGATAGGACCTCTAAGAACGCCATCGAAAAAGAAAGCAAAAAGGGCGGGGCTACACAAAACGCTAGGTTAACGCAATATGATTGAATAGTGCAAGGTGGAGTGCGGCGAATTGTTCATTCTTTACTGTTTGCAAATATTCCACCCACGCAGAATATAATTTTGTCACGGGTCAACAGTGATGAGACCCTACCAAATTTCTCAAGGGCCACTCTTAGTCGGTTCTTACATGATTTGGGGTTCGAATATGAAAGAAGGGGCAACAAGTGCATATTAATAGAAAGAGACGATATCGATATCAGTTGGCGACATAAATATCTAAAATACGTAAAATGTTTAGGGACCAGGGGAAATCAGTTGTTTATACAGACGAGTCATTTGTAAATTTAGGTTATACAGTAACAAAGGCGTGGAGGGATACCAAAGTTAAAAGTGCCCGTCTCGTCCAGCAGCAATTGAAGGACTAAGTACAGGACTCCGGCCACCTCGGGGTCGCGCGCGGAGAAAGATTCGCAACTAGTACATGTTGCAACACTGCGCTCCATTTAACGTGTACTGTCTTCTAAGGGTGGAACGCGCTTTAGTTCCCTAGGTCGCGGGTTCAAAGGGGATTGGTTTATTTTCGGTCCAAAAATCCTAAGCATCATTTCTTTTGAAAGGGAAACCATGATAGATTTACAAACCCAATAAAGAGCAAAATTAAGTGGTCTTTTACGCCCAATATTGAACCGAAGCAATTAAAGAGCATCTATTTTACACATAAAGTTGAATTGGTCCCCGATGCATGTGCTTCCATTGTTCTTTGTTCGTCTGGTGGGCAATTGTTTGATCCCAGCCTACTGATTCAAACCGAGCTTAAACCAATGGCTCTTAAATGTCCATAATCACGTCAGTAGATTTACTGGCATGTAAGTGAACCCTTCAGGGATGAAATTCCGGCACACCGACAGCGTGTATATGACCCTATCAATTGAAAGCGCCGTTAACAGAAAACATATTCAGTTCATTCTCGTACCTAGATTATTTCCTTATAGTGGCGAGAGTTGTTTTAACACAGAAGTTATTTATGTAACTAGTATAAGCTAATTGTCACACGAGTATGTTTAGCGTGTGAGCGAAAGGGAACGTGGTAAATTTTACGAGTGTCACAAGGAAAAGATTATATACATTTTACATACAATGTTTTATGCAATTGTAGCATTAAATATGTAAAAATAATTAATTAATTATAATGTATCAGAGATAACAGATATGACATAATATGGTTGTTAAGCAGATGTTTTATTTGTTTCAACACTTATAGAGGAAAATGAAAGGGATTCAAAACTTGAATTGTATGCCACTTGACATTTTGAAGTCAAGAGTGCTGAGGATTTAGTAGTTCTAGAAAAATCAAAAGATGTTTACGATGAATGTGTATTGTTGTTGGTTTTGATTTTTAAATACATCTAATGATATTAATAATTCTTGTGTTTGAATGTTGCTGCACTTGCGAGAGTAACGGTTTAAGGTTTTCTTACAGGCACACAGGAGAAAATTATGTTTCGTGGTGACGACTTCACTCTGTTTTGTTGCCATCGTAATTACATCATTCTTTTTCTAGCACTAGCCCTCGAAATAGGGTAATTCCGCACGATTTATGCCGTCATAAGCCGTTTTGATAGTAACTATAAATGTTTTGCCATTGTAAAATGTTATTATTAGTGGCTGTAATTTCATTTGCTTTACATGTGCTCTGAATGTTTTATTTGGAAAATTAGCGAATAATATGCAGGGCATAAGGTTTATGATCTTCTAGTAATTTGTTTTACGAACTTGTAATAAACCGTTTCTAAGTTTGATTCCGTGGTTAGGCAGATAATTGTACTGCCCCAAGAAAACAAAGCTTTTCTTTGTTGTACGTTTTTCAGAATTTAGGTGCATCAGTAATATCAACATATTTATTCCAATTTTTACTTCATCCTATCGCAGTTGCTGTAGTTTGTAAGTGTGCTAATGTAAATGCACTGCATAAAAATAAAGCAATTTATACTGTAATGGTATAATATGGCATTTTAAATTATACTTTTTGAAAATATATAAAAGAAACACTGTGTCAAATATTTTATTTAATTTAATTGTTAGCTATTACTGGTGCTGTTCGGAGAAGAAATCTTTCCTTTGCTCTCAATTTCTTGTCTTGTAGGTACAAACTATTGTGATGCTGTTTTCTTGTTGATTTTAACCTATTATTTAAGTTTTTTCTTGTTCTTCTTTAACTTCTCCTGGTTACTCTAAAAGTTGTAACAAGAAATTGAGAGCAAAGGAAAGATTTCTTCTCCGAACGCTCACTTCAGATATTTTAATTGATATGGTTGGCACACCTGGAGCTTGTGTGTATTTCGTAGGAAAAAGAAGCTTAAGATTAGGGTGGGCCTAGTGTAGAAGGAACGAGAAAGACGAATCGAGAGTTGTGTCGAAGAAAAGGATACCTCGAGTAGAGGATAACGACGTGAGGGATGACAAAATCATGTCATACTCATAATTAGTTTGACTGGATTTACATGACAGATTCTTGTCATATCTAAAATTAATATTGTCCGAAACAATGATAGTTTACGGAGCTGGCTACGGAAGAATGGGTCTGCAATTGGGTTCCATGATGTTCGCTAATTTGTATGGTTGAAGGAGCTTCATGGAGTTGGATTTTAATACTGATAGGAGCCTACACCAAGAAGAAGGTCTCTTCCATTTCACCCAAGGCAGCAAATTTCCGTACTACAGGCCAGTAATACTTCGAAACTATTGTAACTCTGTGCAGGTATCGTATGTTACGATCTTGTTACAAAAGCACAGGTCAGTGGAACACAGTATATGCTTGTAAATATTGTCTGGTTTATTACA
Source organism: Tenodera sinensis (assembly GCA_030765045.1). Classification (NCBI taxonomy): domain Eukaryota; kingdom Metazoa; phylum Arthropoda; class Insecta; order Mantodea; family Mantidae; genus Tenodera; species Tenodera sinensis. The sequence continues at coordinate 123,586,533 of CM060970.1, forward strand.
TTTAATTCATTTATGTACTCATCTGAGTCATAACTTGTCTCAGTTACTCAGAGGGAGGAAAGACAGAAATTAATTACAGTGTAAAATTAATAATTAACTTTCGAGAAGCTACATGAAGTGAGAGTAATGTAGTGAAACTTGTAAAGGATGATTATTTATAATTGTAATTGTTCATCTGTTAGGTTAATTACCATTTTCATATTATATGTTATCGTAATATAGGATATCTGATATAACTATTTTTCTTGTTATTTCCCGGTAACCTTGGTAACACGTAATTTTTCAGAGCACCTGAATTCGCGACTAGCATATCTGGAAAACATTTTGTACGATTTCACCTTTCTTAATGGTTATTGGGACTAGCAGAAAGAAATATAGTGCTAGATTGTGGATTATTCCGGTAAAAAGTGTCGGGGGGTTTTTGGTGAAGGACTTCCATCTTTTTCTTTATTTCGCTATCTTCTTTAATTCAATTTCTTTACCATTTAATGTCTTAATATTCCAAGTACCAAAGCGTATTTCTTTATTCTTGCGTTGTCACCATAATTTCAGTCCTGTTACGAGACCATTTATTTGCCTTTGAATCATTTATACTCCAAGTGGGGGATTAGCCCAACGGCAGAGACCCGGGAGTTTCCTTCAAAGCCTCCGGAGTCCGTGCTGCATATGTATTCAGGCTTTTTCCTTTACACAGGTGCCTTCTCTGTGGCTAAAGAGAATAGTCTTCCCAGGTTGTATTCAGTTTTCCTTCTCCTCTGCTTCAGGTTCTTCCGCCTTGTTGGCCGCTGAGGGTGTCTATCATCCGCACTCGAAGCCGTTGGTCCGCGGGAGGTATCTGACTTCCCTATCACACATATCTGGGAGGCATTCCCCTATCGGCCACCTGGGGACGCGCCCTCTAGCGGTTCCAGGTCCCCCCCCCCCCCCGAGGGGCAAAGCTTTCAAACAGCATAAAAAAGAAATCAAATAGTTGATACTGGACTCTCATAAAAATTGGGGTAGAAGATCAATTGTTTATTGAGGTGACACCAGTACCCACGGTGAAGCTACTCAACTTTGAGTAAATAAGTTCAGTCGTGGCGAAGGAAGGATCTGAAACCTTCATAAGTCTACTTTCATTAATACTTTCCTTTCGTGTCATTCGTTATAAGCATGTCCAGCCAGTAGCATGAATACCGGTGCCATTGCAGAGGAGTAAACAGAAGGAAAGAAGGCCTCGTTGAATAATCGTGATACCCTTGCATTTGACTGAACTCATTTTCTTTACATGTTCACGTATACAAACACTTTGAAATGCTGCCCATGTTTATATTTTGCCGCTTGCATGTTACGCGGAGTTCCCACGCCCGTCGATTGTTTATTCAAAACTTATACCGGTTTGGTTCCTGTGATTTTACTACGCCTATTCGCCACTATAATTTGTCTGTTCGCTGATTAACTTAGTGCGTACTTTTACCGCTACCGCACTTGCGACGTACACACTCGCCAAAGATTTTTGAAAAACTGCCCCGATTTTCAATTCTTGCCTCTATGTAAAGGATGACGCCTCCCTCAGCTGGAGAATTCCTATTGGTTGGCTTACACACGCCGCGAAAGAAATTTCGAATTGATGCCAATGTTTTTGTTTCCGTTGAGTGAACTCGCTTCCCCACTTGTTAATTTTGACGTGAAATTGGGACTTTCCCAAGATATTTCGCGGATATTTTCTCTCTCGCTCTTTTTCATCACACCGATTTTTTCACAATACGACAAAGATTTTCACTTGTGTCTTTGAATAAAAGGCTCGACACTAAGTTCTCCCCTCTGAAAGCCACACTCTCAGTATACAAAATTCTTAATACTGGGAAATGTTTCAACGTTGCTTTTTATGACCTTAGTATAAAAAACTCTGGTGATGTCAATTCTTAAGCTATGCGATAATTAAATATTCATATAGTACCTGTTTTAAGTCATCTAAGTTCGCATAAAATTATATATATAATTGAATCAAAAAAAAAAAAAAAAAGCATTTTTAGAAAAAGGTCCATGTGTGTGTCTGTGTGTCTGTGGACAACATAACTCAAAAACGTAAAGTCGGTTAAAAACCAAAGTTAGTATTTAAGTTTACTGTCTTTCAAGGATGCGACATGAAGATTTTGAAGAAAATAGTCCCACCCTAAACTACCCTTTACATAGAAAATTTTTCGAAAATGTTTATTTTCTTGAAAATGGCTCTAACGATTTTGATTAAAATGTCATATGTTTCAGATATTTTTATGACAAATGAAATGTATATCTTGAATTCTCTGGCTATAGCCCCTGTAGTTGTATTTATTCTGGACGACTTTTGCATAACTGGTAAACCGTTAGAGATAGACCAAATTATACTGTACAAAAAATATAGATCTTGCTAAAATACACAATTTATGCCCCAATAAATTTTCTTGTAGGGTGAACCATTTCGGAGATATTCCTTGTTATGTGTGTGAGTTTCGGAAAACTTAGAACTTTAGCGAAACGCAAAAGTTATATGTTAAGCGTGCAAAGAGAACGAAATCTCAAAGCTTACAAAGATTTGACTGTCGCACAAAGCCTACTGTATTCTAATATTCCCCTTGTACCTACAAGGAAATAAGTAGTAAGATAATTTGTACTAATGTTTATCTTAACTAATATGGAGATATAGGAATAAGAGTTTGTTAGAATGGTTAGTATAAGAGTAGAGAACGTCATGTGAGTGCAACACATCAGATTTTTAGGCTAGTGACGGATAATTACTGTCTCAGAGACTGGTGAAGTTTTGGAGAAAGTATATGTACCACCAATAAAATCCATTCTGTATTCTCTTTAATATTCAATCAAGTTAGGTGTATGTTGCGAAATCACTCGTATATCTCAAGACACCTGCTCAAACATTAAAACAGAACCTCGATTGATAAGACTATCGTCGCATTGGTTTGAAAGTTTGCTCACTCCACATGTGGTTGTAGAAACGTGCCTGGTCACTAAACAATATATTGTTTTAAAACTTTGCAAGTTGGCTATTGTGTTCCTCTGACAAGAACTTGGCTGTAAGGAATGTGTTCACGTCAACCACACAATGGCATTTTCTGAGGCTAGACTTTCAACATAACAACAACATTGACAACATACGCTCTTGTTCTGGCAATGCTGGTATACAAGTGTTGTACGATATATTCAACTAGGTGAAATATTCCTAAAACTTTTGGAACTATATTGCACTTGCTCAAAAGCTTTGTTTCTTTGGACACATTTAAAAGAATATCTTAACACACTTAAATAATTAAAACTCTTAGGATACTATGTTTTTCGCTCACATGACTGTCTCTACTCTCATACTGTCTATTCTTACATATTCCTTCTCTATCTTCTTCATCCCAGTCGAGACAAACATTTGCATAAATTCCCTAATTCATAATTTTTTTGTAGGTGTAAGTGGAATATGGGAATGCAATAGGCTCTGAGAGATAGTCAACTCTTTTAAAGCTTATCGTTATATGAAGACTGAAATTTCGTTCTTTTTGCCCAGCTAAGATATAAAAAACGGAATTCTTGCGGTCCTGGTCCACTCGACACTAGGTACCTTTTGGAAGTCTTGTGACCATCTGTGTCGCGAGTGTCCTCTGCTCATGTTTCCCTTCCGTGGGCCCCATACTGTTGCGGCGTAGGCCCATCTGACCTGGTTCATCCTGGCTACGTATCCTCCCCAGTGGCATTTGGTCTGTCTTATTCTAATTGCCGCATCTTCCATTCCGCTTTTCCTTCTCAGTTCATCGTTTCTTAACTCGTCGCTGATTTTGATGCCCAATACCCTTCTCCCCATTTTATGTTGGCACACTTGGATTTTGTTCGTTTGTCCCTTTGTTAGTGTCTTCCGTAAGCAAGTGCTGTAATGATGCAGGTCTGCAGTATTTGAAACCTTAGTTTGGTGTTGAGAGATGTTTCCAAAAGTACAAATTTCAGGCTGCAAAATTTGCTCCAGGCAAGTTTTATCCTTATTTTGGTTGCCGTATTTGTTTAAACATTTGTCATAACCAGAGAGCGGGGTTTTAGTAGATAAACATAAGAATGATATTAACAGCGCGGAGTATAGAGCCGGCAGCTAGCGTGAGGGTTGAGGAAACGACGCGCCCACCCCTACACAACAGCCTGCTTCTTGCGATGTTATATTTGGTTGTTTTCTTTTTTTTTCTTCTCTCTATTTTGTCTGTCCAATAACACAAAATGGTTTACTACTTGTTACGGGCGGGACTTCCTATATGAAGAAAGCTGCCACAGCAATACAGTAAGCATTTGCAAAACTAAAACTTGTCTAGCACATAGTCTTCACCGAGTTGCGGAAGAAATTATATCCTCTTTTCCGAATGTAAATGCTTTTATAGCCAACACGAGAAAGATATTTCGCAAAACACCCTCCAAAATCAATATACTTAAACAGATGGCACCTGGAATTCCTTTGCCTCCACAACCAAATGTAACTCAGTGAGAAAAATGGCTACAGGCTGCAGTATATTATACTCAATATTACCACAGAATTGTAAACATAATGAAAGTCTGTAATGTCGCAATACGTGCAGTGAAGCAAATAATTACACCAGCCTTGTTGAAGGTCTTTCACACATTGAGAAGAATTTCAGTAATGTAGTAACCGCAATAACATATTAAGTCATGTGCATCAAAAATACTCGAGACTATTAAGGCAATTGAACAAGTTTCAGAGACACAGAGTCATGTTTTTGTACGTTCCTGTTACGTCTGGAACGTAGTTTTTCAAAATAGTAAAACTTTCTGCGAGGAAATTGGATGCGACTTACTTTTCATACATTTAGGAAATACATTATTGCACATTGCAATAACAGCTCACGATGATGTGTCTAGCTAAAGTTCTAGACATTGGAGCCATATAGATACTTCACTGATCCGTTGAATGTCCGCTGCTGAAACGTTCCTTGCTGTCAAGAACCGAATCACAGACCGTATTTCACAGTCGACAGGGATCGGCAAATCTGCACCGACTGATGATACGACGTAATACCACCCTCCGTCCTTGAAACAACACATCTTCTTAGGTAAAGCAGCGATGTAAACCGCATCAATATGACATAGCAGTTTCGAAACCACGAAAACGCGAAGGTACTTTCTTACATGTTTATGGAGGTATGTTAGCAAAGTTAAAATTAGTTGGTTTTCTATCTCAAAGCAAAGAACCTGATTTTCAACTTTTAGGCAAATCCTTTCAAGTAAAACCAGAATTACGATTGAAGTTGTGAAGTTACAGACAAACAAACTTTGAAATCACAGTTACAAAATGACTGTTTTGGGTTTATTTATACAACTGATTATGGCAACATTTCCGTCTTCAGTAATATGCTGCGCATTTTAATGCTATGTTTAGCCCAGTATATAGTATGTGAGTAATTATTTTGTCCAAGATGAAGGTTATAAAACATAAAAGCAGATAAAACCCTGAGTGCTTTGTTGTCGTGAATACGTCAACTATATGCGAAACTGTAAAACAGATAAAGTGAAAAATAAAATGAATAATATTAAATCCTTCTCAATCTACGTTGTATTAAACATACGTATACAAAATTAAACGTGCCTTAGAGAAGTTCTTACTCTGTCACTGCGGCTTCCGAAATCCGTTTGTTCGAACCGCGCATAAGATGTGTACATGTCGGGTTGCATTCCGTGACGTCACCATTCCAGCAATCGCGATGACCACTTTGCCGACTCCTGGTTTTAAACGCTTTAAGGGACACTGGGAGTGAAATTTTGGTCGAAATTGTCAAAAAGTCGAAAATTGTTTTTTACCTTAAAATGTTCCTGGAACACCTGTGTATTTGGATCAGCTAACATTTTTCATATCCCCCACTCCATGTGGTCATTACGACCCTTTCAAATAGTGCTCTTCCCTTAACGTACACAGGACGCTCCTATATAAAAGCCTGTTTTTCTCAAAACTACATTTCTGCATATTCCAAAAGAAGGTCGCGCCTGAGTTTTGCTTCAAATTCAATGTAAATTTCCAAAATTATTCATAAATAGCAGCTAAACAAAACTATGCTTCAGTATTGATGTTATCATTAACATGAATTCCAAAAACATTTTTTTTGTATGAAAAAAAGATCAATAATTTTTAAGATTAAATTTTCTTTGTTATTAAAAAAATATGCACAGCATAATCAGCAAACGTATTTGAAATATCTCTTCATACAATTGTTATCCATGTTTCAGAGTACCAGTTCTGGCAATATAAATGAATTTTGAAAAGTCAATAGACGCGAACTCTATTTTGAAAATGTGCCTATTAAATTCATAAAATAATTTATATATCATAAACGAATTATCCAATTTTAATGAAATTTGGTGTAAATCCTATTCTCATATAAATACAAACACAGTAACAATTTCAGAAAAATCCATCAAGAAATGTGGAACTTTCAAATTTCACTCCCAGTGTCCCTTAAACCGACACTGTGAACAGCCCACTGCAACACTACCAATGCAAATGGCGTCGTTTTACGTATAAGCTACTTCGTTTCGAACGTTACTGTACGAATTGCAGGAATAAAACATATCAGATTGTTTCTTTTGTTCCTTTGTGTTGCTAGTGTTGTAGTAATTTTTAAATTCCATCCCTGCATTAAATATCTAAGCTGCATTATTTTCCTAGTGTGCATTTGGCACATTTGGTGAGCTATATTCATTCTCTTAATGAAAATGCTGTCAGAGGTACGTTAGTTGAGCATTATAGATTATATTCTCTTCACCGCTGGCGTCATAACCACTTCTTATCCCTTGATGTCTGAACTACAGCATTTCCATGGCAACCTTTGATCTAGGCCAGGATTTCTCAACCTAGCGTGCGGAGCGGAAGTGAGACTGCTGTGTGGTAAGAAAATAGAGTATACAATAAAACTATTAATTTACCTTATTAAACTTCATCAAAGGTGGTGACAGCTACATACAAATTAGAAGAAGAAATTTGAGACATCCAAGTGGCCTTCTCTACCCACTATCTTTCATGTTTATGTCATTTCAGCACACTATTCTTATAAAACTTATTTTTCTATCTGCCATAACATAATCCAGATAAATTTTGCACAATTAGCTTGCACAAGAAAAGCTTCGGCAGATTTTGAATCGTTTCCTGCAGTAATTCGGGTGAAAAGAGGGTGCTTGATACCTTTGCTTTTTCTGAAAGGATCCAGTGATTCATATTTAGAATATCTCTCACTCACTCACACACACACACACACACACACACACACACACACACACACACACACACACACATAAATATTTCATATATGTATGCTACCGATAACTTGTATTACAAAGGTGCTTAAAACCGATATTAATTGAAACCAAATGGAAACAGCAATATTAGGTAGAATTATCTATCAAACAACTCCTTTGGGTTTTGGCCTCCTTCACAATTCTCCATTCATCTCGATCCTGTACTTTCCCCTTCCAGCCTCTTATTCCCATTTTTACTTTCTCTACTGGTAAGTAGAGCAAGTATTGTATTCCACCTAAAAATTCGATGTCTAGATTTCACCGGACATATATGTTTTGAGACTCTCTGAATCAAAAAAAAAAAAAAGCATTTTTAGAAATAGGTCCGTGTGTGTGTGTGTGTGTGTGTGTGTGTGTGTGTGTGTGTGTGTGTGTGTGTGTGTGTGTGTGTCTGTGTGTGTGTCTGTGTGTCTGTCAGTCTGAGGACATCATAACTTAAAAACGTAAAGTAGTTTAAAAACCAAAGTTGGTATTTAAGTTTACTGTCTTTCAAGGATACGGCACGAAGATTTTGAAGAAAATAGCCCCAACCTAAACTACCCTTTACATGGAAAATTTTTCGAAAATTTTTATTTTCTTGAAGATGGCTCTAACGATTTTGATTAAAATGTCATATGTTTGAGATATTTTAATGACAAATGAAATGTATATTTTGAATTTTCTGGCTATAGCCCCTGTAGTCGTATTTACTCTGGACGACTATTGCATAACTGGTAAACCGTTAGAGATAGACCAAATTATACTGTACAAAAATTGTAGATCTTGCTAAAATACACAATTTATGTGTGAATAAATTTTCTTGTAGGGTGAACCATTTCGGAGATATTCCTTTTTATGTGTGTGAGTTTCGGAAAAGCTTCTCAAAGCTTTAAAATATATGACTATCGCTCAAAGCCTACAGTATTCTAATATTCCCCTTGCACCTACAAGGAAATAAGCAATAAAATAATTTGTACAGATGTTTATCTCAACTAACACGAAGAAGACATAGGAATAAGAGTCTGTAAGAATGGTTAGTACAAGAGTAGAGAAAGTCATGTGAGTGTAACACATTATTTTTTTTATAATGGACTAATCATGTTAAAAAGTAGAGATACAATTCTGATATATTTTGATCTATATTCTGCTACATTCCTATAAGCAATAGCTTCGTAAAGGCGTATTAACCAGTTTTATTTTGAGTTAGACAACGCACTACTTCTTTTATGTATTCATTTATCATGTATTTATTGGCTTATTTATTTATGTAGTTGTTTATTTTTGCTTCTATGCAGCAGCAAACATTGATATGACCTTAGGCGCTCAAGTTTTCCCCTTAGATTTTAACCCATTCAAGGCGTCTCCCACTATACTCTACCAATCAAAGGAGGTGTGTATGACAAACTGAATGCACTCACTGCCTCTTTCTCTTTTAGCCCATATGGTCTAAATATAAACGTTGATTAGGCTTCTACGCCTTTTTTTTTTTTTTTTTTTTTTTGTTTGGTTATTGGTTAAGGTTATTTACCAAAAGGAGTGACAGTTCTTGCACCGTGGCGTAAAGCAACCAATGAAATAGTCAAAGCTTCGTATGACGACATATAATGTGACGTAGACGCGTGAGTAGTAAGATTATTTAGACGTTCTTTGTACAATGGGGATGTAAACGATAAAATCCATATTCAGACTTTTAAAAGCGGTCACTATATACGTGAATTTGAAACTCCGCTGTCTTTCCATGTCATCGTAAAAATCGTTCAATGGCAGCAACACTTTAAAAATAAGATACAGTATTGAAATATTCGAACCAAATATTTGTAAACTGCTACAGAAAATTCATTGCAATAAATTGCCTGCTTCAAAGTTATATTAATTGTTGTGTGCTATCATTTGGTCTATCTCTTTTGGTTTACCTGTGATAGCAAATTACAAAGATTTCATTCCGAAAGGAGAGGATATTCCAGGACATATAGTATACATTTAATCCGGCATATAAGCATATTAAATATGTGACTTTTTTTTATCAAAATCGTTGGAGCCATTTTTAAGGACAAAAAAAAAAAAAAAAAGGATTGGAAAATACTCCGCGTAAAGGGTCGGTCTGGGTGGCTCAATTGGTTAGACGCTGGCCTACTGTTCCCAAGGTCGCGGGTTCAAATCCGGCCCAGGCCAATGGTTTTTAAGTGACCTTAAAAACGACAGCTCCATGTCAGTAGATTTACTGGCATGTAAAAGAACTCCTGCGGGACAAAATTCCGACACATCGGCGACGCTGATGTGATCCTGGCAATTGAAAGCGTCGTTAAACAACAAAATAATTTTAATTTTAATTCCGCGTAAAGGATACTATGGAACTGGGGAATTTAGTTGAGAATCTTCATGTCGCATCTTTGGCAGTTCTGAACTTCAATACCAAGATTGGTTTTGGTTTTTGTCTGATATTTTGTACGCAAACTCTCTTTCTGTCTTTCTCTCTCTTTCTCTCTCTCTTTCGCTCCTTCGCCCTTCTCTCTCACACAGATACAACGAATTTTTCAAAAAGGTTTGCAAGAAATATACCATTTATGTATATCCATTGATACAGCATTGAAAAGCAGCCTAAAATTCTTTGAAAATGATGTTCCTATTCTTACTGTATAAAACATGTAGATTTCGTTAAAATACATAAGTTACATATGTCCAAATACATTTTTAGTGGAGTGAACCATTTCGGAGATATTCCTTTTTGTTTGTGTGAGTTTTGAAATACTCATAATTTTCTCAAACGGAAGGTCGTTGTTCACTTTTTTTATCTCTTTGTCGTGCAAAGAGAACGAACTTTAAAAGATTTGACTATCGCACAAAGCCTACTGTATTCCCATATTCCCCTTGTACCTACAAGGAAATAAGCAATAAGATAATTTCTGCAAATGTTTATCTCAACTAACACGAAGAAGATAGACAAGAAGACTTTTAAGAATAGTTAGTGCAAGATTAGAGAAAGTCATGTAAGTGCAACACATCAGATTTTTCTTTCAGTCAACTTATTAATTATTTTTACGTATTTTGATGCTGAAATTGCATAAAATGTTCTATGTAACACGTGTATAATATTTTTATTTTAACATTCGTAAAAATTAGCGTGTTCGTTTTCGCTCGTACGCTCGCTCGCTCGCTCGCTCGCACACTCGTGTCACAGTCAGAATTATACACTAGTTACATAATTACATGAATAACGATTTTATTTGAGTTTTTAACTATGAGTATTAGGATCGCCGCTTTGGAGAAATTAATTTGCTCATCACACATATTAAACACAGAAATAAGTTGAGTTTTATAGAAAGTAAGAAATTTGAACACGCCCATACAGAAATATTTGTGCAAAGTTAGACTTTCAGGACCCATGTGATATAAAAATACATTTATTAACACAAATACAAGTATAAATTACTTTAAAGTGCGATATTTGAGCTCTTAGGTAACCCATTCATTATACGTGCTAATTTTCATTATATATCCATAATTTAAAACTCATAGAATATGTTTTCCTTCAATTTTGATCTAAGAATGGATTTGTATCAGGGTTGCCAAAATTTAAAGGTAAAATTATCGTACCAGTCACTCAAAATTATAGCTTTGAATTCAAAGTTATCGTACGTCATAAACCAAATGCTACAATAATAAAAATATCAGCATAACACTTATGAAAATGTAATAGCATTAATGTTTATGGTATCCACTAATAACATTGATGACGTCAACCAGTATTACAACTTTAGCACTTAAGTTTCTCACACTATTCATCAGAAAGTTCATCTTCCTCAACTCTTGCAGCATTATACATTTGTTGTTGAGATAAACTTTAACTTCTTGATGACCTGCAGATTTTCGGACCCATAACATTGTTTCATAAGCCGAGGCGACAGAATAATTTATCGTATTTAGCGACAATCTGTTTCTAATTTTGGTTTTTATTAAACCCAGTTTAGAAAAAACTGTTTCATGTTTAACAGCACTCCAGAAACTGCCAGGTTCAGACATATTCTTTATTTCACACGGAATAGCACGTATTCCGAGATTTCTCTACTGATCATAAATTTTCTGAACAGTTTATTGAGATTATCAGATCTATGCACACTGGCAACAAGAGCTAGAAGGATTAGTAGGATATGAAATGGTTGCCTTAGAGGGGCGGAAACAGGCCCAGTGGTGTCGCTATTTCTATAGTCTGTTCATCAAGAGATTAGAGGAGACGTAAAGAAAGCCACGTGCGTTTTGACCACAGCGCGCCCTCTTGACGCTTTCGTCGTGTAAATAGTTCCTTGAAGAAATACTGTTACTAAGGTCTGAAATGTCACTTAATGTTTGCTAAAGCATGAACTAAGTGTACTAAGCATAGTTAAAGTGTAAGAATACGCAGTTAAGTGAATCTGTAACCAGCCTAATTCATTCTGCGCGCGCATTATTCAGAATGAAAGTAACATGGTGGAACAAGTGAGTGTTGTAAAACATAAGTGCGGCAAACCGTTGGAAGGGGTGAAAAGACAACAATATTGAACATGTTTAACAAGTTCTGTGAGAAATATCCCGAACTTGCTATCGAAGACGTGATAAAATTAACATCCAAGTTTACCGGTCTGTCAGTTGCAAATATTTACCGCACACGCAAAGAAAAATCGTCAATTGGTGAAGATCCCGGCCAAAAGCGACCACGTGCCAGATAAATGGTAGATGTAGTTTGCGACGAATTTGGGAGATCTGCAATCCGTCGAAAAGTTCACCAGTTCTTTGTTAACAATGAACCCCCACCTTAAACAAGGTGCTGTTGGCAGTTAACTCTGATCCCGATCTTCCAGATTTAAAACGAACTTCCTGCTTCTGGAGATTGGTTTCGAGATTGTGAGCAGGAAATGAAAAAGTGTTATTGTGGACAGAGATGACGTAAGTAGTAGTTAATTTCCATGTACTACATGTTATTTGGATAAGTAAATATATCCTTTTAGTAGTGTAAAATGCATATTATACCTACGCGTAGCTGTAGGCAATGGTGTTGCGTCATTGTGAAAGCACGTGGCCGCGGAGTGATACAAACTGGTGCTTTGTTTACATCTCCTCTAATCTCTAGATGAACAGAGTATAATTTTTTTTTTTTTTTTTTTTTTTTAATTTATTTAGAGTCGCTTTAACAATTAAGTCATATCGCGACTATTCTATGGAATACAGCGGTATACAATAAATTTAGTACAATTATTTTACCAAAAACATGAGAATACAATCAAATCAGTACAACAAGTATGTTTCATATTATATTTTCGCATGCAAGCCCGTACCTTTGAGAAATGATAACACCCTTCTGCAGTTGGATGGCGTGTTCAGAGTGGTGGATAAGTCTCCAGTGATGTGATGAAGCTGTCGTTGTGTAGCGTATTGCTTACATTCTGTGAGGAGATGTTTTACTGTGAGGCGGGTGTTGCAGACTTCACATTGTGGTGGCTGGCCTTTGCTGAGGAGGTATGAGTGGGTTAACCTTGTATGACCAATGCGGAGACGTGAGATAATCACCTGCTCTTTCCTGCTAAGAGAATAGACAGGGGAAGAATTGGTGTCTCCTTTCCTTACCATGTGTAGTTTTTCTGGAGGCGATTGATTCCAGGCCTGTTTCCATCTTGTTTTTATTAGTTTGGAGAAGTACTTTGTAATATCACGATAAGGTACTGCTTGGTGTTCATGTGTGTATGTTAGCCGACTTGCTTCTTTAGCAGCTTTGTCCGCTTCTTCATTGCCCTTAATGCCGCAGTGTGAAGGGACCCAAATGAAAGTAACTATTTTCTTTTTATTTAGAGCAATGGAATAAAGATTGTGGATATCTTGAAGCAGTTGGAGGTCAGTTGAACGATCTCTGAGACTTTGGAGAGAGCTTAATGAATCAGAAATTATAAGAAATTTACTCTCACTAGATTGGATGATGTATGTTAAAGCTTGCTTAAGTGCACAAAGTTCGCAGGAGAATATGGAATAATATTTAGGGAGTTTCAGCTGAAGTTTCTTATCTGGGGTAATTATGGCACATCCATTGTCGCTGTCCGTTTTGGAACCATCAGTGTAGATAAATGTATGGTTAGGGTAGGCATTTGTTATTTCTTGAAACAGCTGTTTATAGCAAGATGCATCTGTATGGGATTTATGGTAAGCTGTAATATTCAAATTTAGTTGAGCAGTTGGTATTCTCCAAGGTGGTAGACAATGAAACTTTCTGGACATTATGGCAGGAACTTCTATGTTATATTCTTCAATGCATTTGCTTATTTTAGATTTAAATGACATTTCTTTTTGTGAATTAGCCTGTAAACGTTGGTTGGACGTTTCTGGGAGGACGTACTGGTAGATCATTGATTCGGGTCTTGCTAAAGTTTTAAGGGCGAATTTTAGGCTCACATCTGTTCTGCGGACGTTCAATGGTGGTTCGTCGGTTTCCATTGTTAAGGCAGAAACAGGGCTGGTTCTGTAAGCTCCCAAGCATATTCTTAGAGCTGCTGTTTGAATTGTATCTAGTTTCTTTAAAACTGAAGATTTAGCTGTATTGTAGATCTGGGCTCCATAGTCGAGTTTACTTCTAATGAGAGCTTGATACGTTCGTTTGAGGGTACTGAGATCAAAACCCCAGTTTTTGCAGCTTAGGGTTTTTAGTACATTTAATCTTCTGAGGCATTCATTTCTCATATCATCAATGTGATGTTTCCAGCTTAGAGTTGCATCAAACGTTAAACCTAAAATTTTGATAGTCTTCACTGAGTTGATTAGCTTGTTATCCACGCAGATTGTGGTGTTTGGGACTTTACATGGTGATTTGGAGAAGCATATGCATTTCGATTTATGATATGACAAGTTAAGACCAGCATGATTAGTCCAAGTGTGCAGATTTTCCAGTGTTTCTTGAAGAAGTGTTGCAGTAGTAGAGGGGTTTTTCCCCTTACAAAAGATAGTTAGGTCATCTGCAAATAGTATACCTTTTACAGGTGGTGTAATACTGCTTACTATACTGTTGATAGCTATGAGAAATAGTGTGACACTGATTACTGATCCCTGTGGAACACCTCTATTAATGGATTCTTCTTTTGACATGGTTCCTTTGTAGCGAACTTTAATTTTCCATTCCTGAAGGAAGTTGTCAATAAAGTGATACAAATTACCACGGATACCGATGTTACGTATTGTTTTGAGTATGTAAGCTCGTGAAATTTTATCATACGCTTTTTCTATATCTAGGCTTATTGCCATGAGATGTTGTTTCTGTGTAAATGCAGCTTTTATTTCAGAATCAAGTATTAAAAGATGGTCAGTGGTTGATCGAAACTGGCGGAAACCATTTTGAAGTTCGGTGAAGAACTGCATTTTCTCTAGTTTCCAACGCAATCGGTTATTTATAATTTTTTCAAGTATTTTACACATAGAGCAGGTGAGGGCTATAGGTCTGAAACTTTCAGGTGAAGTAAGATCTTTGTTTGGTTTGGGGATGGGTACTATAGTTGCTGTGCGCCACTGTTTAGGAAAAGTTCTTGAGTTCCATATATAATTAAGGATTTCGTGAAAGTAAACCAGTCCATCTTGCGGTAAGGATTTTAACATTATGTAAGGAATGTTATCCGGCCCAGGGCTGGAGCATTTACTCTTTTCAAGTGCCTCCATGAATTCTGTGAAAGTAATGTTATCATTGTAGTTTTCTTGGTTATTTTCGTCAGGTTGGTAGCAGTGGGTCACCTTGCTTTCGCAAGCTTCTTCTCTTGAGGCCTCTGCAAAAGTATGCGCCAGTATGTTTGCTATGGTTTGGGGGTCAGTACTTGTAGTGTTTGTTGTATAATTGTGGAAAACTATATTATGTGTTCCATCGTAAGATCCCCGTATTTTGCGAATTTTTTGCCATACCACTCGTGACGGGGTTTTTCTGTTTACAGTGGACACGAATGTTAGCCAGGACTCTTTCTTGCTGTGCTTTACTACTTGACGTGCTTTAGCTCTGGCTTTTTGAAACTCGATTTTGTGTGTGGGGGTAGGTTGCCTTTTGTATTTATAATAGGCTTTATTTTTTAATGCTATCGCTGTTTTACATTCTTCGTTCCACCAACATACAGTCTTCCTAGAAACAGGGTATATCCTAGGAATAGTGACCTCGGCGGAATTGAAAATCACTTCTGCAAACGAGTTTACTAGTTTGTCAGTATCTGACTGACTGAAATTCATGGGGGATGTTAGATAGGATAAATTGTCAGAGACGTGTGCTCTGAACTTGTTCCAGTTTGCGCATTTTAAATTCCATCGTGGCTGATAGTTAAAACTTAAAGGAATGTTATTTGCATTAGTTAATAAAATTGGGAAATGGTCACTGCCATGTAATTGCTTGGCGACTGTCCATTCAAATTTATCTTGGATATCAGGAGTGATTAATGTTAAGTCGATTGCACTGGAAGTACCGTTGGCTGTACTGAAGTGAGTTTGTGAGGTATCGTTAAGCATATTGAGATTTTCGTTGTGCAAGAGCTGCTCCACTATTTTACCTCTTGCGTTGGTATGCTTACAACCCCATATAGTACTATGGCTATTAAAATCGCCCAGTATAATAAATGGTTTAGGAAGTTGTTGTGTTAACTCCTGCAGTGCATGTAAATCAAGTGGGCTTTTATTTGGTAGATATATGTTGCAAATGGAAATAGGTGTAGGAAGGTTTACTCTAGTGGCAATTGCTTCAAGTTCAGTTGTAAGCGGTATTGCCTGATGTTTGATGCTGTCTTTAACGTAGGTTACTACGCCGCCACTAGCATGGAGGCAGTCCTTGCGGTTTTTGTGATATTGAGTATAACCTCGTAATGATGCAACATAGTTTCCTTTGAAGTTAGTTTCTTGAATGCACATAATTGCAGGGTTATGTTTATTGATCAAGAGTTTAAGAAACTCGAAATTGCCATGGAAACCATTAATATTCCATTGAAGTAAGTTATTCATATGTTAATTTTGTTTATGGGATAAGGTGTTATATCTATGGCGATTAGTTTTCGGGACACATCGGTTTTGTTCGCTCAGAGGCATTGTTGACCTGATTAATGTATTCCAGCAGCTTTTTTTGAATTTTACTACTTCTGGTCTTTATACTACGCTCTGTATAATAGGGATAGACTTTTTGCATTGTGTTCACTAGAGATTCTAGATCTGAAGTGTATTCCAAAGCTATGGGAACAATGTTTGTTACTCCAACACTGTTTTCCATAAAGCTTTGGAACTGGCTGAAGTTTAGTGCATAATTGTGGGTGTCGGCGTCGATAATATGTTTAATTGGTCTGAGAGATTCAGCTATTGACGAAATAAGGTTTGCTTTCTTAATCTTCTTAGCCTGCTGTGAAGCGAGGAGGTGCCGCGCTTCTTTTCCATAAGCATTATCCTCTGAATCAGTTGTGCTGTTTGATATTGGTCGTTTAGGTCTTGTTTGTGTTTCCATTAGCATAGGTTCTGGGGAATTGTTGCGTTCGTCTTGAAATGGCAGGATGGGCTCAGGGGTAGAAGTGAGGTTAGGTGATTGCTGCTGTTCAGTATCTTTTCCTTTAGGAGGGGAAGGGGGACGGTCCTGGAGGTTTTTGGTAGCGGTAGGCAATTCAGGAAACATGTCTTTGTTTAAGACCTGAGGAGTAGTTTCTTGTATACCGTCAGCTTCACGGCAATGTTTTGCAAAGTGGCCTTCCTGCTTGCAGATGAAGCAGGTAGGGGTATCCGCTGTTAGGTATATCCAATATTTAGTGCCTTCATATAGGATCTGTATGCTTGGAGGTAATTTCTCCACATCATTGGGTGGAATATAAAACTGACGTCTGAAACTAAGGATATGGGAAAGTCCTGGCTCTGAAATGCCAGCTCTTAAGTAGGTAATGTTTGACATTAGTTTAATTCCATATGCATTTAGCTGAGTTTCTATGAGTGAGTTTGGTATAACTGGACACACATTTGAAAGAACGATTCTTTTGTTTGGAGTAATTAGAGGACGGACCTGAAGAGTAACATTGTTTATATTTATTTTAGGATGTTTGGTAACCAGTGATTCTGCTACTTTAGATGACGTTAGGTATATGCATATTCTGGAGTTCGAGATCCGTGAGATAAACTTTATGTTACTTGGTTCAGTTAATTTACTTACTGCGAGAGCGTAGTCTCTGATGGTAAGTCCGTCATGGGAGTCAATGATGATAGCTTCTTCTTTCTTAG
Organism: Tenodera sinensis; assembly: GCA_030765045.1. NCBI lineage: Eukaryota > Metazoa > Arthropoda > Insecta > Mantodea > Mantidae > Tenodera > Tenodera sinensis. Next base: position 123,604,038 of record CM060970.1, read on the forward strand.
GAGAAGTCTGAGTAACTGTAGCATAGCTGGAGTTTCTTGTAGCACTGTTGTTCATGGTGGTTGTGTCGACGTTGTGAGACGGGAGACTGCTGTACTCAGCAGCTGCCATTGCTTCTGATGGTGTACACTAGTTTGCTGTGTGAGGATTTTTAATAATGTCTTACTAACCCGCTTGTTATACTCGTTTAATTGTTAACATACGAGAAAGCATATTTAGTAGACTCGTTCTACTTATCCGTTATGTACGATGAGCGTCTTTTGGATTCAGATTATTGATGTGTATCGGAGAACGTTTAAAAGTTGATTTCTTTACTGTCACGGCCTCCTGTGAATGTGAGAGTATAATTAATTTCATTTCGCGGGTGTGACAAACCAGTGAAAATGATATTTCGCCGGTATCGAACGATCATACATTCAAATTATCGTACGTGTTGGCAACCCTGATTTGGATACATCTTTTAAGTGTCTAAACAATGTTGGCCTGTGAAAATACTTTATTCCACGACCACATAACCTTGTAAGAAATTTGGAATTTTCCTACCTGGAGGCTTTGCTCTGCCTTTCCTTGTATTTTCTTTCCTTTTTCATTCCTTCGTCAGTTTGGATGCAAACGGCACATTATGATTAAGCCTTGCAAAACTGCATGTTGAGACGTCCGAACTGACTGCAGACTTCGTCTTTTTATCCATTTTTTATGTACGTGTAATGATGTTTTTTAATGCCTTTTGCCTCGAATCTCTTTGTTCATTTTTGAATTCATTAACTCGGGTTGTGTGAAAACTTGTTTTTGGAGAGGAAAATGAAACAAAACAAAATATAACACGTCTGCGTCGCCTCATGTCAAAGAACTAGACAGGTCTGCTACACCTGGTGGGAGAACACTTGCATTTCAGATCGCTTTCTCTAGCTGCGTCTAAGAAGGATTTACGTTGAACCTTTCAATGCGAGCATCAGTAAACTGTTGGATTATCCTTAATAACCTGTCTAGAACGGTTTACGCAACCTTTTTTTACTCATTAAACAGCCCAGACGGGTCTAGATTCAACAAGGTACACCTAAATGTCTGTCCTTTCAAAATCATGTGAATGTTAATTTCTTCTTTACCTGATTATCCTCCTCTTAGGTAGGACTTACATCCCCTAGGACTCGCACAGTGCCTAGGATCAGACGTCTGTCGGGGAACAGATGAAGCTATGCACCAGACAGAGTGAAGACCTGGAAGCGGGTGGTCAGCCAAGCACCAGGTATGAGAGTGGTTTGAAATGCAGGCGAAATCGACGAATGGAGACTTGGGGCTCTAGCAGTCGACGGGCCCTTAAACCCTAATCACTCACTCACTCACTCACTCACTCACTCACTCACTCACTCACTCGACGACTGGAAAGGTGATAATGGAGCAACTGGTGAAAGGAGTGGCGGGAGAAAACTCATCCTGACGCCGCTTTGTCCACCACGAATACAACATGAGGGTCCCTAGGATTGAACCTGGGCCTCCGAGCGTTCTAACCGTTCGGCCACGGCGCCACCTGTAAGTACTTTTTCCCTAATAGACAACAAGGGAAATATTCCCTGTTATTGCAAATAAATTCGGAAGTGCCAGTGCTTTGCTACAACTACTAAAATGAGTTGAAGCGATATTCAGTCGTACGTTGGACCATTTGTAGCTATATTCGCCAGTCATCGGTGCAACAATTTTGAAACCAAATTAGCATTTTGTAGGTTACACGTTGATAAGACAATATGAATCAACACTAACTCACGCCGCCTAATAATGGCTCAAAGTCCTTTGATTCAGCCCCTTACCACCGACAGAGCATTGAGATTTCTCACCCTGGGTAAGCGTGAATTTTGTTTAGGAATGAAATCAATAAAGCTATGTCCATAATGTCTCAAGTTTCCGATCCTTTTACCATTTTTACTAAGGCGTTACCAAACCAATGTAGAATATAAAACAACTCTCCAGTCAAATAAAACTTCGCCTGTATTTACAAGCCTAAAAATATGTTTTACTGTAACATAAATCTGCGTCCATTGGTTTCATGCATCCCATGCCAAAGTATTACGATGCGTTCACTTTGACTTACCGCCAGATGTCTCTGTGACCTATGAACTAAGATGACGCTCTCCAAACAATGCGTTGGACTCAACTTTATAAATTCGCGAGGCTAACTCCTTTTTACGTCCGTTTTTTATTTATTTTATTGAAAATTAATATTCTGATTATTACTTTGCAATTCTTTTTCAATAATTTTCTGAGTTTGTCACCCTGGGCCCAGGTGTTGATGGTGAGGGTTGGCGGTCGGCGGGCTAGGTTCTACCGACGGCAGTAACGGGCCATACGGAAACAATAGCTATTGTGTGCCGTTTTCCGTCTAAACAGCTCCTCCTTATCCACTCTCGAGCATTCCACTTCCAGATCTCTCTTATTGTGTTAGGCTCGTGCCCAGAGACGGAGTTGTACTAGTTGTTCTTGTACATAGTGAAGTGTTGTTATTGTAGTGGACTGTGGGAGTTAGTTAAACGTTTACGAAGCGTTCAGTGGACAGCCCCTGTGAATTGTGCCAAGTGTACTTCAGTGCGAGTTGTAATCTGACAGTTCTTTATTGTGATTCAATTTGACGGTTGTTCTCTTACTCTGAGTTTGTACAAGTGATCTAAGTGTAACGTTAGCGCTACGGTGATTAGAAGACAATAGTGTCATTACCAGTAACTGGTGTTTTTACTTTCTCTACTGGTAAGTAGGGGAAGTATTGTATTCCACCCAAAAATTCGATGTCGAGATTTCAACGCAAATACATGTTTTGAGGCCCCCTGAATCCAAAAAAGCATTTTTAGAAAAAGGTCCGTGTGTGTCTGTGTGTGTGTGTCAGTCTGTCAGTCTGTGTACAGCATAACTAAAAAACGAAGAGTCGGTTAAAAACCAAAGTTGGTATTTAAGTTTAATGTATTTGAAGGATGACAGGAAGATTTTAAAGAAAATAGCCCCACCTTAAACTGCCCTTTACATGGAAAATTTTTCGAAAATTTTGATTTTCTTGAAAATGGCTCTAACGATTTTGATTAAAATGTTTGAGATATTTTTATGACAAATGAAATGTATATCTTGAATTTTCTGGCTATTGCCCCTGTAGTCGTATCTACTCTGGATGAATTTTGCATAACTGGTAAACCGTTAGAGATAGACCAAATTATACTATACAAAAATGTAGATCTTGCTAAAATACACAATTTATGTCTCAATAAATTTTCTTGTAGGGTGAACCATTTCGGAGATATTCCTTGTTATGTGTGTGAGTTTCGGAAAACTTAGAACTTTCGTGAAATGGGTCATCGCTGTTCATTTTTTTATATGTTAAGTGTGCAAAGACAACAGAATCTCAAACATTTGACTATCGCACAAAGCCTACTGTATTCTAATATTCCCCTTGTACCTACAAGGAAATAAGCAATAAGATAATTTGTACAAATGTTTATCTCAACTAACAAGAAAGAAGATATAGGAATAAGAGTTTGTAAGAATGGTTAGTTGAAGAGTAGAGAAAGTCATGTGAGTGCAACACATCAGATTTTTTCCTTTGCTACAATATAATTTCGGTATCAGCCAATAAAATTAGTTCAACTTAAAGTATATTTTGTGGTTGCTAAATTGTCAAAAACATTTAATGTAATTATGTTCCAAATTATATGTACTAAATGAGTTGTTTAGTAGTTAGGAACAGTGACTTACAAGGTTTTTTTAATGTGAAAGAATTAATCAAAGTTAAGTAAACTGGTGTTTGGGTTGTCAGGAATCTTCGTGTGGAAAACGATTTCCTATATTGTGTATTTGCATGTAAATTATGTGTCAAATACGTATAAGTAATTTACTCGCGCAAGTCTAACCCATCCATGATAGCGCATATCGTCGTCTGAATAATGTCGCCCTTAGGAGCTCCGCTTCATCCATTTCTTGTAGGGCTTGCATTGGAAGCCTATTAGCGATGCAGTGCTGCAGCTGTTACTGGAGGTCAGTCTGATTTCTCGAATTCCTGTTGCCCCTCTATATGTTGGGAGGATTTTGAAGTTCAAATCTTCTGCAGGTCTATAAGTTTATTTGCATCTCGTACAAGTAAAAACCCTTGTTTTACGCTAAACATAGCCATGGTAATATTGAGTTGGAGCTTATAAATTCACTCAGATCAAAGCAGACTGATGCTGAGGAGAGACATGTATCACATATGCACCCCCCTGCCCCTGTTGGCTATATGCCACGTGATACATAGGATAGAAACCTGATAACCCTACCGCTTACTGTGTAACTAGTGTTATATTTCAAGCTAACACAGATGGAACATTTACATCATCATTTGTGTCCTTTTATGACACTACAATACAAATTTTGAAATTCTAGTTGTCATCATTATGATACGCAAATAAATTTACATCCTCCGTTCTATTATAATGGCAGCTGTGTTGTCTTCAGAACATTAAATTTCTGTTTTGCATTTCATTAACTTTCTTTACTACTATTCACAAACCTATTGTTACAAAAGCCTAAATTATCTGTTTTCTATCATTTATACCCTGCATTTAGCTACAATGGAAATGCCGATTTTACCTTAGAAACAATTATCGCCTATCGGCAATAGTGTTAACACACACGCACACGTGCACACGTAATTCAGTAACACAGTGTCATAAATCCAGACTCTGGGAATGATAGTGAACAATCTTACCCAGCCGGAAATCGAACCCGGCACCCCTTGCAGAGCAGGCAAGTACAATACTGACTGATCAACGGGGCCAGCCTTCAAATATTTCTGCTGTTGCTACGTCGCTATTCACAAATAGTCGAAAGAGGATTCGGAACTGCAAAATTGCTATACCAGAGAGTGTTTTGTTTATTATGGGAAACATACCAAAACATTTTCCACAAACTTTTCTCATTTTTCGAATAGACATGCTTTACATACAGTTGGTATAACATATGCATACATACAAACAAGCTTTGCTACAGCGATGTAAACGCAGATACATATTCACTATTCCTTATCATTAAACCAGATCCTCTCAAAGCTTCATATCGGAGCGACTCGGTTAAGCTCGGCTTAACTCGCCCGCTGCAGAGCGCAGAAGCGAAGACTCGAGGAAGCTAATGTTAATAGATGGCTTACTTATCACTGAAATTGATACATGCAACAGAAATACCTAATTATGGAGCAAGTAAGAATGCTGAAAGTCCATTTAAATCAGTATGGGAATCTTTTTATTTTCGTCACGATAGAGGCCAAATGCCTCATCTGCGGAACAATAATTACATGTTTGAGAAAATCATCTGTTGAAAGACACTACACAGAGAAACATATAGTGAAATCATAAGAAACTGTAGAGAGGAAGAATTAAGCCTTCCCATTTCTTACAGAAAAGCATTCTTAATCGAAAAATGAAATCCGGAAGAGTAAATATACCAGAGAAGCACTTAATTTGTTCCAGTTCATGCCAGTGATATTTGTGCCACTGATCCAAATAGATAAATGAAGAATCTATACCAGGAAGGTACTGTGTGTGTGCGTGCTTGCGTGCGTGCGTGTGCCGATTCTTCAGATTTATTTGACTTTCTCACCAGTCAATAGTCAACTTATGTGCCTTGAATCGCCACAAATGCACTCATCCTGGAAGAATTAAATCAAAATATCCGCCAGCCAGCATTTCTCAACGTGAACTACGGCGAGTGATGGATAGTTTCCCCAAAGAGGTACCAAAAACGTATTTATGGACACCGACAGGCAAAACACCGTGCATCCCGTTCGGAACCTTTCTGCTCTCCCTTTTAATCCATATTAGGTTATTTAAACAAGCAAACGGTTCTAGAAGCGGAAGGGTTCCCTTTGCGCGTTAGGTAATATACCCGTTTGGAGTACTATTCAACAGGAGAAAACACCGTTCCGAGATTTATTTTCCCTTTTCTCCGGGTTTCCGGTAAATGGTGGTTCCAAGTTAGATAGTTTTTTGCTGTATTTGCAGTACCAAAGTAAGTTTATTGCATGCAAAAAGTTTCCGGTAAATAACATCTCCCTCAAGAGGACTAATTTGACGGAAGGACGTCATATTGGTTCTTGGTGTAACCACTACAGCTTAACAGAATATCTTACCCTGGAAGTGCTAGATATATTCCGCTATTGAGTAATCTAGCAAGTTTAACAACTAAACCATGCGCTGAAGAAGTTCTGCTTTCCACAACAGCCCTAGAAACTAAGGTACTCTCAATTGCAAATACATTAGCCATGTAAAAGTAAGGACTCCCAAGTTTTGAATATATTCGGCCACCCGGAATACATAGATGGTTGCGAAACTCCAGATTCTAGATATGCTAATTGGATAATTTAATACCCGGAATACACACATGCACACAACAAACACTCAGATGGAACGACGTATTCTGGGCATAATCGAGGTAACGTCTCAACGGGCAATTAAAAGCACTATCTAGAAAATGTTAAAGCTGATAAATATATTATACATTTTCTCAGAAACTGTTAAAGATATCAGAGTTCAATACATTTATTTATTTAGTTACTTAGTTACTTAACGTATTTACTTACTTATTTACTTACTTATTTACTTACTTATTTACTTAGTTGTTGAGGTATTGATGTAATGATGTATTGATGTATTTATTTATGTATTTACTTAGAACAGGATCGTTTACTTTCTCTATTACCTACGGTTAAGTGGGAAAAGATATTGCATTCCAGCCAAAAATTCGATATCGAGATTTCACCGGAAATACATGTTTTGAGATTCTCTGAATCCCCCTCCACTGAGACACAGAGGGAGAGGGGGGGGGGAGAGAGAAAGTGACAGTGTGTGTGTGTGTGTGTGTGTGTGTGTGTGTGTGTGTGTATGTAATGTGAAAAGTATAACTTGTTACAACTTGGTATTGGAACAAAATGGCAATTCGACGAATCCCACTTCTGACACCAGTGTAATAAAATAATAAAATCCTCCTCAGAGAGACAGGCATTACGTATGTAGGTAGACTGAAACGACAGAATGGTGAGTAGAAAAGTCAGCTCGTATTTGGAAAGACATTGAATCAAGAAAGTGGATATCAGATAATGAACTTGTGTAAATATATAGGAAGAAGAAAAGGGAGGAAACAAGTGCTTCACACTGTGTGACAAGGAAGAATAAGTGATCAAATGAACTGTGTTCAGAGGCAATAGGGGGGGGGGGATAGAAATAATAGTTTAGGGTCAGTGTCAAGTAAGCATTTCTAAAAACAGTAAAGTTAAATGAAGAAAGAAGGGGAAGTGATATAGAGCTAAGATAAAAGTGAATAAGTAAAGTGTAGAAAATAATTAACCAGGAAATATAAGAAAAATGAGGAGAAAAATAAATTTTAGAGAGGCTTGGGTAATCTAAAATAGTAATGATCTTAGGGAAAAGAAAGTATAGGAGAATGTGCTGAAAATAAGAGAATCAAAAGGCGCAAGCTAAAAATACAGGTTTCAAAAAAGGTTAATTAACTCTCAAAAATAAAGAGCACACATCAAAAAATTATATGTAGAGAATTCCAGAGGGCTGCGATATGACAGTGGGGCTAGGGCCTAAACCCAAGGGCAGTCAAATATATACACACTGAATTCATATTCAATAAAGTCCAGTCCAGTTACTTTTCTGTCACTTTATTTGCCTTCTAGTTTTCTGCCACTAACGTTAACAAAGTCTACAGCTTTTCGTAAAATTTCAACTCACAAATATTTCCTTCTCGTAGCCTTGACTCAGTCCTTTCACTGCCTCCCTTCACTTTCGTTGTCTCTCATACACTGACTCCTACTTTACAATCACTCCACATTCATTAAAACTAAGTGTCTAAGTATGACACGATTTGAGATTTGCTCAATCTGGTTTCACAGGTTGACTCAAAAGTTAAAAGACGCATAGATGCACTACATAACTTATTTACGGAAATTTTTCTATGTATTGAATTTCCACAACACTCTTCACATATTATTTCCTCTGATAGTGCTGTCGAAATTTTGCAGGCATCACCTTCAACTCTGGCTCGAATTGAAATTTCCTAAGGATTTTAACGTGTATTCTCAGCTACAAGCTTGTTTAGAAACGAGCAATCAGAATAGGTTCTAATTGACAAAGTCATGAAGCGTATCGGAAAGAATGTGAAACTGCCCAGATGTTTGCTTGAGCTTATCCCACAAACACGGCCAGACAGTCTGTTCAGATGCAATCATATCTTCAGGACAGCAATGTCTCATATATCGGCAGGTGCGAGAGAATATCTATTTCTCTTATCACTGACTGTACGCCGAGTTACTATTATTGCGCTGTTCCAATAAACAAGATAAGAAGCGATCGTAGCGCTCGACAGCCAAGGTCAATACGTCTCATCGCTTTGCCAAGTAGTACAGCTGGATTCAGCGTTCTTGGCCCATGAAGGAAATAAATGTAAAGCTTGAAAGCGAGTTACTTACCAAGCCAGGTGACTGCTGATAGCAAGCGAATTGGTGCGTAAGCGTCATATGCTACTCACATAACGTTCTACTTCGTAAAGTAGTATGTACAGTCCATGCAGAAAAAATGTCTATACAATGTGCCTAGCTTAATTAGCTATGCTCGCATTAATACATGCATCACTGCAGATATTGTAAATTTGGGTTTTTTCCGTTTAAAACCCAGTTCTCTCACTATTCTGTTTAAGGATGACTTGCTGCCCTGGAAGTTAATGCCTTCTCTTAAAATTCTAAGTGATTTGGCTACTGTAGGAGCACTTCTTTTTTGCCCGCCTCGGTAGCGTGATGCCTCACGTTCAAGAGGTCGCGTGTTCGAATCTCGCTTAGGGTAAGTTATCCCGGTAATGTTTTTTTTTTTTTTTTCCGAGGTTTCCCCTTATCCTGAGAAGACGAATGTCGGGTAACTTAAAGCTCCATGGGCCTCGGTCTCATTTGAGCATCATTTCATTCATTCACCGTCCTATATGACATTACATTGGAGCACGTTAATTTAGGGAAAAAAAGAAAAGAAAAAAGCACATTTTTCCTAAACATAGGAATTATAAATCGTTCTTCTAACGACACATTTATCGAAGTCATCTAGATCCGTTACTCATTTCGGAACTTCTTTTGCCTAGAGTTCCAAAAGACGTGTTCTGATTTTCATGTTGTTCGCGTTCTTGAACAATTCTTTTCAGTGTTATTTCTGACGCTCCTGTGGCATCTAATACGCGTTTTTGAACTTTTTAAATATTTTTGAAAAACTCTTGTGATGTAAGCAGTTCTTTGCTTTTAGCTTTTTTCTTCATGTATGCCCATACATTTGAAACAATTTCGCTACTCTGATTGTGTAATGTTTTGGATCCTAATTTAGAAAGCAATTGCAACATACTTTATTTATGCTATGATCAATGTCTCATAAATTCACTATATTTATTCTTATCGCAAACATCTTAATATGTCTTTAATTACCGCACGCTGAATAAATAATGAATTGTGAGTTAGCAGGGACTGTTGAAATGCTTCCCCCTCCCCGCCCCACTTGTTGTGCATGGTTTCACTGTCAGAATTATATGAGATGACGAGAGAGACAGAAACTGTAGGTTCGCCTACTGTAGGTTCAGGGGCCAAGAACTGTGAATCCAGCTGTACCTCAGTAGTGGTACTTGCGAGCGGCGCTTCTGGATCGGCTATTGGCCATAGGAATAACGTCGACGTCTCAGCCAGTGACTTCCCCGAGCTTCAGCTGACCTTGATATGCAAACGCTGTGCTGTAAAGAACAGGCGTGAGATCAAGGATACCTTTTGATCCGTCTAGACCAGTGGTTTCGTTTGCCTGACTGAGAAGATTTCTATGACCTTCATGGTCTGGGTCGTGGTGGTTGCGCACATTTCAGCACATGCCATGTCAAGGATTCAGACAGCTTAGACTAGTAGATGTAATCATCTGCGATTAAAGTGATCGATACTCAAGTTAACTGTACCGTGGAAGCAGATTGGTCGAAACAGTGACGAATTACCACTGTGGCTATTCCAGTCCGGGCAGATCCGATACAATTTCCTAATTTCTGACGATGTAGTGGCTGTGTATGGAACTGCAAATGAAATCGGCGTTATTCCTTGGACAGCTTCTTCTGGTTCCTAGGGTTCTTACTGGCCAATTGGTTTTGCTGGAGTTTTCCATCAGGAGGATGATACTCGTAAAACTAAGGTGTTTCTCATGAACACAAAATAAAGGCGGAAATTTCATTTATTTTATTTTGTTGTAAACATAGTCACCGTTCGTTTATCAGCAAGGCGACCCAGGTTCGATCCCAGAGAGCCGCATATGGTATTCGTAGTGGACGAAGCGGCTTAAGGGCGCTCCATCACCCTTCCAATCATCCACTTCACCTGCATTTTATATCTTCCTCTTCCTCACTCTCATACCTGGTGCTAGGCTGACCACCCGCTTCCAGATCTTCGCTGTCCAGTCCATAGGTTCTTCTGCTCCCCTACAGGCATCTGGCCCTATGCCCTGACTTGTAAGTCCTAGGGAGTGCAACTTCTCCAGACGGGGAAGGGTTAAATAATAGAGGTTTATTAATTTCATACTGTAGCAGGTGTTTTAAATTGCTACATCCAAAGAAAGAGCTGTAGATGTGATTTGTTATTAAATTGTTAATTTGTACAAATGTAATTTTAATTGCTTTTTGTTATTGGAAGTTTTATTTTACGTAATATTGTTATTCTCGTTAAATTGCTTTATTTTGCTTGTATTATGTGAAAAGTATCATAGTGATACAAGTCACTTCTTAAATAGCACGTATAATTATGAAGCTTAAAATATTTTCGAAACTATATAATTTAATATTAAACGTATGAAACTGAATGGACTCATAAACATGAAGTAATTACGAAGTTCACTTAATTTTTGCGTTAACAATGAATAACGTAATAATTTATGGCTATGGATTAGGAAGGAAGGACAAAAAGTAAGAAGGAATATTACTAATTTTCGTTGAATTCGGTCTTTAAGTTGAAATTATAACAATCAGACGTTAAATGCAATGCTGATGAATATGCAGTAAAAACATTACAGATCAACAATTGTTTACGATAGTGAAAGGCTTTGTAATCAGGAAGAATTGAGGAGTTGATTAAATATTGAATAACTATCAAATAATTTAAAGCTAAAAAAAGTTTAATAACTCAGAAATTGCTTGAGTGACAAATTTATGAATCTAAAAAGCTTGAATACTTATGGGCTAAGAATTAATTATTGTTATTATAAAATCATATATTGCAGTAAATTAGAAGAATTGCCAAATAATTCATGTGTCATTGTACTGATTGACTTAAACCTTGCCTTGTAAAATAGACCTTCCAAAGCTCTCCATTTAACTAATTACAGAATTAATAATTAAGGATTTCACGGCTTTCATGAGTCACCATAAACTATCAATACTTCTCTTTCACGGGTCATTGGCCATAACTTTTTCCAGTCAGGAGCATGAATACCGCTGTAATTCGAGAGGGGTAAAGAGAGCTAAAGTGGGGAAGCTACGAAGGCCTCGTTAAACAGTAATGATACCCTTGCATTTTACTAAATTCGTTTTCTCTACCTACGAGCATATATAAGCGAGCTCTTTCTGTCGCCAATTCAGTAGCAATAGAGACACCAAGTGGAGTTTTACAACGCCGCTGATGATGCTTGCCGCAGCTGCAACCGAAACGTCAGGGAGTGCAAAGAAACAGATTTCTATGTCGGCAATTGGGAGTGAATGATAATATACTTATTGGACTTCCTATCCTTTTAGCCTGGTAGCATATTTTAGGAATTATAGAGTTACTACGCTTTATCATAAGAAAAAAAGAAAAAAAGACTAGAAAAGGGATACAAATGAAACCTATTACAACTTTGCGCAATTAACGAGAACCGCACATTCAACTATTGTATTAGAATCCCTTCACAATGTGTGAAATAAAAACACCGTTAACTAGTGCACAAAACTCTTGTGTGTGATTATAGTGCCTCGCAAAGCTTTTGTGTGATGAAATTGCGGCGAAAATAAGCTCTTTCAGTGCAGATTCTTTGAATAAAGCACACGTGCGATTTCTATGTCGGCAATTGGGAGTGGACGATAATATACTTATCACTTGATGATTACATAAACCTCCCTCGTACTGTAACCCCAAAACATATACGAGTAACTTCAATGTGTATTTTGTAGGTAATAACTGGGGAATGGATTTTTATGTGCTAAAAACTTTAAAATGTGTTATTTGTAATGTATAATTAATATAACAAGAATGCATAAAAATTAAAAGACATTCTGTCTACTTAAAAAAAAAAAAAAAAAAAAAAAAAAATCTGATGTGTTGCATTTACATGTCTTTCTCTACTCTTATACTAACCATTCTTACACACTCCTATTCCTATATCTCCATGTTAGTTAAGATAAACATTCGTACAAATTATCTTATTGCTTATTTCCTTGTAGGTACAAGGGGAATGTTAGAATACACTAGGCTTTGTGCGATGGTCAAATGTTTTAAAGCTTTGAGGTTATGTTGTCTTTGCACACTTAACATACAAAAAAATTGACAACGATGATCCATTTCCGAAACTCACACACATAACAACGAATATCTCTGAAATGGTTCACTCCACAAACAAATTTATTGTTACATAAATTGTGTATTTTAGCAAGATCTACATTTTTTGTATATTATGATTTTATCTATCTTGTACGGTTTACGAGTTATTCAAAACTCATCCAAACTAAAGAGGTCTACATAGGCTATAGTCAGGAAATTCAAGATCTACATTTCATTTGTCATAAAAATATCTCAAACATATGGCATTTTAATCAAAATCGTTAGACATTTTCAAGAAAATCAAACTGTTTGAAGAATTTTCCGTGTAAAGGGTAGTTTTCGGTGGGGCTATTTTCTTCAAAATCTTCGTGTCCCATCCTTGAAAGACATTAAACTTAAATACCAACTTTGGTTTTTAACCGACTTTTCGTTTTTGAGTTATGCTGTCCACAGACTGACACACACACACACGGACCTTTTTCAAAAAAAAAAAAAAAACCACCAGTCATGCCAAGATAATGGTGGATTCACAAAACTCACTGTTGCAGCGAACCACAAAAACTTTCTCCAAGTTTTCCATCACAAACCAATGTTTATCTTGAAACAATGCACAATGCCGAGAAAAGGACCTTTCAATATCATACGAAGATGGTCTTGCATATTTCATCAAAGGAATGCCACTGGCACCAACGTCTACTTCCCTTTCCAAAACCTGGGCAATTTTACACATAGTACGAAATCCATCACTTTTAAGACACTTTTAAATTTCTGTTTAGTAGCTTCCACTTTTAGACCGTTATTAATTGATGCACTTCATTAACTGTCTCATTTAGCAAACTGGTTGATATTTCTACTTTGATATAGTGAAACAAACAACTCAATTATGTAAGACAATTACTGTTGAGTAAGTTCTGTAAAATTTTAATTGAAGAAGCATCCTGCTTATTTAGTTCATTAATCACCAGTTTATAATTGTCAAAATTATTAGCATAATATACTGCCACTTCCAACCATATCCTCAACTATGGGCCTAGGTGGAAGTATAAGATCTGGATTTTTGGCTCTGAACAAATAAAATCTTGTTAGTACTTTCGCAAACACCTCTTTGCCATTTGAGATCAATTTGCTCACATACTCTGTGTGAACCATGTACTGATAATACCTGGGAAACCTACAAAGGAGCCTTCGGTTGCCTTCTTCATGTTTGGAGCAGCACCCGTACTAAAACATTCAAATTTCAGCGCATTTTGCCATAAAACCTGCAGAGATTCGATGAATAACCGAGCCATTCTGACATAATTCGATGCTGATATTTCTGTACAAGCCAATATAAAATACCGCATGGAAACTGTCATTTCCTAGTACACCTAACACAAAATTTCCCATTTTCCAACCACTAGAGGTCTGGCGATTCGTCAGTGCTTACCCATTTATTTACGTTTTTATTTTATTTAATTATTTCACTTTTTATTACTTTATGGTATTCCACCCAAAAATTCGATGTCGAGATTTCACCGGAAATATATGTTTTGAGATCCCTGAATCAAAAAAAAGTATTTTTAGAATGTGTGTGTCTGTATGCTTGTGTCTGTGTGTGTGTGTGGGTCAGTCGGTGGACGGCATAACTCAAAAACGAAAAGTCGGTTAAAAACCAAAGTTGGTATTTAAGTTTAATGTCTTTCAGGGATGCGACACGAAGATTTTGAAGAAAATAGCCCCACGTTAAACTACCTTTTACATGGAAAATTTTGATTTTCTTGAAAATGGCTAACGATTTTGATTAAAATGTCATATGTTTGAGATATCTTTATGACAAATAATGAAATGTATATCTTGAATTTTCCGGCTATAGCCCCTGTAGTCGTATTTACTCTGGACGACTTTTGCATAACTGGTAAACCTTTGGAGATACACCAAATCATACTATACAGAAAATGTAGATCTTGCTAAAATACACAATTTATGTCTCAATAAATTTTCTTGTACGGTGAACCATTTCGGAGATATTCCTTGTTATGTGTGTGAGTTTCAGAAAACTTAGAACTTTCGTGAAATGGATCATCGTTGTTCATTTTTTTTATATGTTAAGTGTGCAAAGACAACAGAATCTCAAAGCTTTAAAACGTTTGACTATCGCACAAAGCCTACTGTATTCTAATATTCCCCTTGTACCTACAAGGAAATAAGCAATAAGATAATTTGTACAAATGTTTATCTTAACTAACACCAAGAAGATATAGGAACAAGAGTTTGTAAGAATGGTTAATGCAAGAGTAGAGAAAGTCATGTGAGTGCAACACATCAGATTTTTTTTTAACTTATCGCTTTAATTTCACATTCTGCTCTGATCTTTATTACCATTTCTTCGTAATAGGCAGCCGTGTGCAATTTTCTTCGTGTTGATTCTACTACTGCTTCAAAATTTACGTATTTCTTAAGAAAATGTCTGAGTTGAGGACTTCTCAATTTATATAAGGGATCATCACATGCAAAAGAAGCGCAACTTTTTGAAACCAGCGTATGTGAAGAGGAAGCTGTTTTTCCTGATAGAACCTTCCAGAAGCGAATTTAGTAAAATGATTATTTAAATAGGCCTTCGTAGCTTCCTCTTCTTTACCCCTCTCCAATGACTGGGCAGTATTGAAAATACTGTCTGGACATAGTATTAACCAATGACAAGTCGGGTTGAAACGGAAGTATTGATTATTTCTGTCGGCTCACCAAATCGTTACTCCAGTGTTGCTTGATTAACACCTTGGCGTATGCTACACGTGGCCAGATTATTGGTCCATGGCAAGCTGCTAACACAGAAAATTTCAGAAACTGTGCACACTAATTAAATGTTAATTCCACTCAATAAGGGCGGTTTATTGCACAGTTACCAGAAGAAACCCTCTCATTCGAAAGCAGAAACTATATTATAATATAATGTAATAGACCAAGATGTTTAAACTGTTCTGATAGTAATTTTAATTCCAGTATAAATACAGGGAGAACTTTGTAGAAGGATTAAACGTTTTTATATTCTTCAATATAATATTGTATTATGTTTCCTGTAAGCTTCGCACGGTTTTGTGATTATAAGCAGAAAGTTAAAATTGTTCTTATAGTACAGAATCATTTAAACCAATATTTCAAGCGACACATGCAACCTTTACCATAATAGACATTAAGAGATCAATCTAAAGTAAATTAAAACGTGACCTTTCCTTAACCTCATTACAACGCCACGCCTCTAGCCCCAAATGCAACTGTGAAGCTGTTCATTGGTTAGTAAACACCCTTCGCACCTTATGGGACCCAGCAAGACGATAAGAAACTGAAAGATGGTCCCAAACAGTTAAGATTACTATACCTTGTTCCACTCTTAGATGACAGTATGGAGTTAAATGGGATATATCTGTCTCTATCTAGCGCATACAAGTTGCCATTAGCCTCGTCCTTTTCTACCTTCGCGCTGTTGCCAGGTTCCTAATAGCATGGTATAAATATTCAGTTGTTATAAATTTCAGGTTTGAACACATTATCCTACGCAGAATTTTTTTCTGTATTAGTTTATATCCTTTTTAGAGTCATTATACATTTCTATAGGCCCATATTTCTTCAAAAAAAAATTTCAATAGAAGTCCGATATGTGCTGTTTCTATACTCATCACGCACTAACTAACAAACTAACTGCTAGAATGCGTCTATATTTTGTTCTAAGGTAAACTATAGTGCAACTACCTGCCCACTTTGTATTCTCTATCTTTACTCAGTTAAGTGTTACAATTTTTTAAATTAAATGTTTTCGGAAAATTTTATACCTGTGCACTGCAAAAGTTTCGCAGTGTGAAACTTTTTTGTTATTGAGTTTATTACATCAGGGAACCAGCGAGAAAAAATGTTGAGGAGTGTTGGAGAAAGTTTTTAAAATAAACCAAAAGGCTGTAACTTCTTTCTTTCATCGAGTAGGGCAAACGAAAGGTATTCAGCGTATTCTCGCGCCAGGCCTGACACAGAAGACAGTATAAGGAGCAGAACTAGCGTTAGTACAAAAGAAGTCGGTGTGTAACTGTGAGCTGTTATTGCGTTATTTGTTTAATAGTTTCGTAAATATTTGTAGTTATGGAGGGGGAAGCTAGAAAGAGACGATATATTGGTAAATTAAGAAGTAAGGAACGCCAAATAATTATGAAGGTGTTAGATTATTTTTCAAGTAAAATGCGTGTAAGTAAGGCAGTAAAAGAAACAGTTAAGGCTATCGGGAGTTCAGAAGCAGTAGTATATAGGATTAAAAAGGAAGTAATGAAAGGACATCTAAGAACGCCATCGAAAAAGAAAGCAAAAAAGTGCGGGAAAAAAAGAAGTGTATAGTGAATAGTGCAATGTGGAGTGCGGCGAATTGTTCATTCTTTACAGTTTGCAAATATTCCACCCATGCTGAATATAATTTTGTCACGAGTCAACAGTGATGAGACCCTACCAAATTTCTCAAGGGCCACTCTTAGTCGGTTCTTACATGATTTGGGGTCCGAATACGAAAGAAGGGGTAACAAGTGCATATAATAGAAAGAGACGATATCGATATTACCAGATGGCGACCTAAATATCTAAAAGACGTAAAAAGGTTTAGGGACCAGGGGAAATCAATTGTTTATACAGACGAGTAATTTGTAAATTTAGGCCATACAGTAACAAAGGCGTGGAGGGATACCAAAGTTAAAAGTGCCCGTCTCGTCAAGCAGCAATTGAAGGACTAAGTACAGGACTCCGGCCACCTCGAGTCGCTCGCGGAGAAAGATTCGCAACTAGTACATGTTGCAACACTGCTCTCCATTTAACGTGTACCTACTGTCTTCTAAGGGTGGAAGGCGCTTTAAATTCGTTTTGTGTACGTGAAGCAGCCATTGTGTGTTTACTACCTGTTAAACGCTGCAAGATTTAGATCGCTGGTCTGCTTTTACTTATGTGCCACAATTTTGACAAAAAATAATTCTTTCATCACTTGTAAGGATGCTACTAAAGTCAGCACAATATTATTGTATATGATAGCGAACACTACTTTTTACTTTCTCTACTGGTAAGTAGGGGAAGTATTGTATTCCACCCAAAAATTCGATGTCGAGATTTCACCGGAAATATATGTTTTGAGGCCCCCTGAATCCAAAAAAGGCATTTTTAGAAAAAGGTCCGTGTGTATGTCTGTGTGTGTCAGTCTGGACAGCATAACTCAAAAATGAAAAGTAGGTTAAAGACCAAAGTATGTATTTAAGTTTAGTGTCTTTCAAGGATGCGACACGAAGATTTTGAAGAAAATAGCCCCACTCTAATCTACCCTTTACATGGAAAATTTTTCGAAAATTTTGATTTTCTTGAAAATGGCTCTAACGATTTTGATCAAAATGTCGTGTGTTTGAGATATTTTTATGCCAAATGAAATGTATATCTTGAATTTTCTGGCTATAGCCGCTGTAGTCGTATTTACTTTGGACGACTTTTGCATAACTGGTAAACCGTTAGAGATAGACCAAATCATACTGCACAAAGTTGTAGATCTTGCTAAAATACACAATTTATTTCTCAATAAATTTTCTTGTAGGGTGAACCATTTCGGAGATATTCCTTGTTATGTGTGTGAGTTTCCGAAAACTTAGATATATTTAATGTAATATTATATGTTAATCGTGCAAAGAGAACGGAATCTCAAAGGTCAAAAAGATTTGACTATCGCACAAAGCCTTCTGTATTCTAATATTCCCCTTGCACCTACAAGGAAATAAGCAATAAGATAATTTGTACGAATGTTTATCTTAACTAACATGGAGATATAGGAATAAGAGTTTGTAAGAATGGTTAGTACAAGAGTAGCGAAAGTCATGTGAGTGCAACACATCAGATTTTTGGAATTATATTGCCAATCACTTCACTTAAGATAGCGTACTTTATAAGCGCTCTGCCTTAAACAAGATAAGACTATTGTTTACATTGCAGAAGTAAATCAAATTGCTTCCTCATAAAATAACAATGAACGAGATTTTATGTTAAATTTAAACATTATAACAGGGCTCGAAAGTTTATGAGGTGCCATATTTATTTTTTGTGACTTTTTTTCCCATGGAAAAGACATATAAGCAAAGCACAATTTTATTAATTGGTGCTTAAAATTATGCAATTTTCATGGGTCATATGAGGTCATATTTTGACTTTTTAACTCATTTTTATATTGGTCATATTTTCCCTAAATTTTCGTATTTTTGTCAGAATTTTATACTTCTATTCCAGTTTCGTATATGTGCTTGTAGTCGTCCGAAAGCCAATTTTTCAAATCTCCTAATTCTTTTTTGTAATGTTAGATCTTTTCCGATACAATGTTGCCTCCAAACAGATGATCGTTTCTTATAGAAACCTTTAAAATGCAAGTCATCTGCCATTGTTATTCTTTTCTCTGATCGACCTTTCATTCCGTACACAGCTGAGGGTTAGCTCTGGATTCACCAATTAAATATATTCAAAATGCAACAATAAAATTAATATTATTATTGTGCTAGATTTTTAAAGTAGATTTTCACTATGATATCAATTTAAACTGCATTATTTTTTAAAGCTTTCGACAATTCTCCCCAAAATATTTTGGACTATATTTATCATCATATTTTCAAAATTTTTGGGTTATAGGTGCTTGCATATTTCTAACGTTTTAGGTCATAAACATCCGGGCCATGATTATAACAAAGAGAAGTGGTAAATTATACATTTTTAGAAAAATTATTTAAAATATACAGTTGCATAGAAATACTGAAAAAATACCTTTTTATGTGACATAGAATTTCAGGTGTTATTTCTAAAATTTCTGTTTTAGTTACGTTTTTTAATCTATACTTGCGTACTAAATCAATGACTAAACTAAGCCATTTTACAACTATGTATATAACAATCGGTGGGCATTTTTATCTGAATATTCTAAAAATTTATGGAAAATGAATGTTTACCCTCCTTTGCCCAAAAATAATGACGCGATATCACTCTGCCACAATGGACACAAACAGTAAAATAATTGCATAAACTGAAAAAATGACAAATAAACGCCGCTAGTGCTGGAGAAGTATATGGAGAGGAGCATCAGCTTGCTTGAGACATAATGTACAATAAGAGTATGCAGCAAGAAAACTAGGGGGCGTCCGTAAACACGCTTCCACTCTGAAAAGCAAAGCTGCACAAATTAATGCTGTAACACAACCACCATTCTCTAATGGAAGGATCTGGAGTGTGTGCCAACTTTTCAGGATCGTAGGACACTGCTATTTTTACTTTCTCTACTGGTAAGTAGGGGAAGTATTGTATTCCACCCAAAAATTCGATGTCGAGATTTCACCGGAAATACATGTTTTGAGGCCCCCTGAATCTCAAAAAAAAAATTTTACAAAAAGGTCCGTGTATGTGTGTCTGTGTGTCAGTCTGTCAGTCAGTGAACAGCATAACTCAAAAACGAAAAGTCGGTTAAAAATCAAAGTTGGTATTTAAGTTTAATGTCTTTCAAGGATGCGACACGAAGATTTTGAAGAAAATACCTCACCCTAAACTACCGTTTACATGGAAAATTTTTCGAAAATTTTGATTTTCTTGAAAATGGCTCTAACGATTTTGATTAAAATGTCTTATGTTTGAGATATTTGTATGACAAATGAAATGTATATCTTGAATTTTCTGGCTATAACCCCTGTAGTCGTATTTACTTTGGACGACTTTTGCATAACTGGTAAACCGTTAGAGATAGACCAAATCATACTATATAAAAAATGTAGATCTTGCTAAATACACAATTTATGTCTCAATAAATTTTCTTGTAGGGTGAACCATTTCGGAGATATTCCTTGTTATGTGTGTGAGTTTCGGAAAACTTAGAACTTTCTTGAAATGGATCATCGTTGTTCATTTTTTTATATGATAAGTGTGCAAAGAGAACGGAATCTCAAACATTTGACTATCGCACAAAGCCTACTGTATTCTAATATTCCCCTTGCACCTACAAGGAAATAAGGAATAGGATAATTTATACAAATGTGTGTCTCAACTATCAAGAAAGAAGATATAGGAATAAGAGTTTGTAAGAATGGTTAGTACAAGAGTAGAGAAAGTCATGTGAGTGCAACACATCAGATTTTTTGCTTTAAAAAAAAGGAACGGTGGAGATGTATTGAATATGCATTTGTTGGTGCTCACAAGCACATCTCATCGCAACAACCATGCATAACAAGGTGCATATGTAATGTTTACGAATGAGAGAACTTCCTTCAATACAAACATGATCCTGTATCTGGTGGAAGGTACTGCGTCGACCATGCGCTAATGGATTCTACATGATGAGTGTAGCATATTTTCAGCACAGTTATTGTCATGGTTCATTATTACACTAACAGTTTTGCAAACATTGTGTGAATAATGCTGTAATGCATTTCTACTTTAACTTGAATGAATTTAGTCAAAGTTTAATGTTACCTTCGTTGAACGGCGACCACATTCAGATTGAGTGGAGGTTAGGGGAGCTATCGTGTGACGTCACAAAAAGTGACACTTTCATGGGCCTGCATAAGAACGCAATTGTTTTTACGAAAAGGAAGAAAACTTTTAATTGTTTGTGTATTAAAAGATTGTTTTAGCTCGTAATGGATGATAATAAAATGCATTAGTGGGAAAATCTGTATCCATTTATGTCAGTATTGTTTCAATCCTAAAATACGTGGTTTCGTTCCCTCACCTTTCTGCTTCCTTAATTATGGAAAACCGAATCTTGTTTATTACTTGAACGAATTCGTCATTTCAGTAATATTTACACATGTCAGGCGTAACATTTGGATTTGCCCAAAGAAGTGGCCTCTTCAGTGGTACGGTAAACACACTGGGCGAGTGTTTTGTTTACATCTGAGGAGCTTGCCTGTTGCGTATAAGTATTACGTCCGACTGTGTCAGGATGTTCTTAAATTCCTCACCTACAAACAACCCACAACCATGCTAGCCAACCACATAATGGTTGAGGCCTAAGAAGGCTAAAAGTAAGACAACACAATAAAGGTATATCTGCCGCTGTTTAACAATGAGTTTCTAGATTAAGAGATTGTCCTGTATGATAAAAGTGAGTGAATTTATTTCCCAGTTGTATGTTTACACCATGGAAAACATGCTAACCAGTGTACATATTGTAAGAAAGTGACAAAGTTGAGTTATTTATTACAGTTTCACGGGCGATCAGCCGGCTGATCGCCCGTGAAACTGTAATAAATAACGTGCGCCGTGAAAGCTTTAAATCTTACAAAGTTGAGTTACTTTTTCTGACACTTTATTTCTTCCCTAAAACTGAACCATAAAAGCACAGTTATCTTCTATTCTTAATACAATTTACAGCTAGTCCTGACCTGGCAACCTATGTTCTGTCCTCTCTTAATCTTGACACACACTTTTCTGTCTTTCAGTTCTCTCTCTAACAGCTGGCTTCGACGATCACACTCACTAAAACTGCTTCACACAACAACTTCTACGCGACCGCCGTATCTACACTGTATCTGACCAAACAAGCAAATCTAAACTACGGCTAACAGCTGTCTCGTTCAACACTCACGACCTCGTCACAAAAGCCGACTGGCTTCTCTCGCCGCAGCATTCGCTTATATAGACGAGAATGGCGTAGCACGGATTTTTCTCGATATTCATCCTTTCCTGAACCCCTCCAAAATAAGCCGGCATTTTAGTCGACATCATTTGAGCCATTTTTGAGAAAATCAACATTTTTAAAAAAAATTTCCTGTAAAGGGTGGTTTAGAGTGGAGGAACCTTCTTCAAAATCTTTGTGTCGCATCTTTGAAATATATTAAACTTAAATACCAACTTTGGTTTTTAACCGACTATTCATTTTTGAGTTATGCTGTTCACAGTCAGCCACACGGACTTTTCTAAATAATTTTCTTCTTCTTTTTTTTTTCTTTGGGGGGGGGGGGATTTAGGGGGCCTCAAAACATACATTTCCGGTGAAATCTCGACATCGAATTTTTGGGTCGAATATTATAGTTCTAGTTACTATAGGTGGTAGAGGTAGTAAAAATAGAGAAAACTGCAAGAGGTTAAATAAAACAACCGCTTTGCAACTATCAATGATTTGATGTTTATGACACGAAGTACCTAAGATTACGAATTCTATCCTATGAACATGGTAGGGAAAGTAAAAATCTGATGTGCTGCACTCACATGACTTTCTC